>JARACY010005013.1:0-23882 GCA_029255725.1 Scrobipalpa atriplicella | reverse complement strand
GAGGATTATATTGACCCGATGAACCCTGGTGTCAAACCGCCCAGTAACAATAACTATTAAGCTCCTCTAGGCGAAAATTCATATGCGAATTTACAAGTCAGCGTGACTTTTTGGGTAAGCGCTGATCAACAGATTGAAGGAATAGAGAGTGCACTTGTGTGTTGCGTAGTTACTCTGGGAGATTTGCCGCCGTCGTCGATTTTTTTCCATTCCCTGAAAAAAAATCCTGGTGAAAGTTGTTCATTATCGTTGAGTGCAGCAACCCTTATCAGTTTGCAGTAATTATACTTACATCTTCAAGTACAAACGTCCAATCTTTGTCTTCCAATTCGTTGGTCCTCGAATCCTTGAACAGAGTAACGGCCACCGTGTGATTCTCTGGCACTGTAAACTGCACTGAGCCCCTGAGAAACCAAAAACAGCTATTGAGTAAATGTGTACCTGTTATCAAAATTGTTTATTATTATTATTATGGGGTGGGATATGATCTACCTCCTAGTGGTCCACCCCGGGCAACGGCAACACAGGCTTGCCTGTGAATAAGTCCGGCTGAATGATCCCAACAAAGCGGTGGTAGGCTCCGCAAGGGGCCGCCTGCGAGCCAGACCACCCTTAGAGCAACACGGCCTCGAGCGGAGCGGATAAACGTTGACCGTGCCTTTCGAAGCACGCTATAACTTACTTGAGTGGATCTTTGAGCGATGGCTCCCATTCTTGTGGGTCGGTAAGGACACGTCGAGATCGCCGCGTCCATACTATGCTCAGCTTGTTTGGTTTCCTGCAAAAATATTATGTGTTAGCAGTTGAGAGTATAGAGAGATATATTAGGGTAGAGGTATCACATATAAATATAACATATAAGGATTCTAGGAACTCATACTTATATGTCCCAAAATTTTGTCGTGTCTGCCTGTCTGCTGAAAGACCAAATTATTACCTATGCCCTATGGACTACGGACAGAGAATACGGAAATAGATACGAAAAACCACTAGTATACAAATCGATACACAACGAACCAAATTACATAATTAATACCGGATGTAAAAAAAAGGGTGTGAACCTTCCTATGAAACTGAACAACTTTCCCCAAGGAACATAGGATGAATAATCAAAAATCATTTTAGGCCTCCCATACAAATAGTGCCAGCTGCTCGAATCATTTTGTATTTGGTGGCTTACAAAATATTTTATTTAAATAACATTAACTAAAGTTAACATAGACTGTTTAATTTGCGAGTTATTAATATTACTATACCTACATATTTGAACTACGGGTCAAGGGAAATGACTCAGTCCCCGTGTAGTGATAATGACAACTACGCATATGTTCGGTGGGTCAGTTGGTAGTGACTCCGGGTCGTGGGTTTAATATGTTAACACAGAGCGTATAACAAGACCGATTAAAAAATACCAATAAAACATTTTAATAATAAATCACATATAAAGTGGGCACAAAAAACATTAGAGAGAGATAAAAATAGATTGTCTTTTTTTTAATTGTTTTTGGCAATCGTCAACCCAGATTTGGGGACACTTCTGCCAGTGTCGAGTATAGAACAACTTTCAGAAAATGTCAACAGATTACGATTACAGAAATGTTTATAATGATGGTTGCGACTCTACCACACTGATCCATTTTTTTTCTATTCATTGACTGCTTTATTGTATTTGAGTCTGTTAACAGTTTCTTTTTATGTTATACAGTGGCAACAAAGCATACGCGGGCCACCTGATGGTAAGCAGCACCGTAGTATATAACATATAATCACGCCTCTTTCCCGGAGGGGTAGGCAGAGACCACATCTTTCCACTTGCTACGATCCTTACATACTTCTTTCGCTTCATCCACGTTCATTAATGTTTTCATACACGCTCGTCGGTTTAGGGTACTCTTGACCTGACCTTTCTTTAGGACGTCCCCGATTTGATCCAAGTACGTGCGTCGAAGCCTTCCCCTTCCGACATTTCCATCCACACTCGCCATATATATCTGTTTGGTCAACCTGTATAACACCTACTACTATCCCACTAGATCCTAGTGAAATAGTAGAGTGCGCTGCACACCATGAGAAAAGAATGACCAACCGTGGGGCAATCTAGATGACATCCTACTTCTGACACCACTTTTTGTGGGAAATTTTTGAAAATTGCTTTCGAATAATATGAGAAGGCGATTTGTTCATTCGAGACATAGTACTAATTACGACAAATATGTAAGCAAATGACCGTGAATAATTACTTTGGTCCTCCCATCCATATAAAATGTCTCAAGCAGTTGACATAATTTGTATGGGAAGAGGAAGCCCAATTTTTTTTTAAGTAGGACCAAGTTTTTTCTTTATATTTCGGTCTATGTTTCTTAGAGAAAGTTGTTCAGTTTCCTTAAAATTTAGTCACAACATTTTTCTACTGTTTAAGCATCTTACCATTTAGCCGATGTCTCGAGATCAATCCTATGATACGAAGCCGTGTATTGAAACTTCGCAGCTCTCTTGTTGACTCGTTGTAGCCTCTTCCAAACGGACGCCATTCTCTGCGGCTGAGGAAATATATTCTGAATCATTGACGCCATGGCGATAGGACTATGTAGGCCCACTCACTACTGCAATAGAAGAAACATAATACTTATATAAAATAAAAAGCATGCAAACTGAAATGTAATAGAAATAAAATTAGTTAAAAAAACATAGGATATTTAGCGAGTTTTGGGTTTAAATTAAAATACAACATATATTATGTACTTATTAAAAATATGTATAGTTATAGTAGTATTTATAATAAAGTATGTAATTTTTACGACAATGAAGCATAATAAAAAAGAATAATAATAAGTTAATTATTTCGGCATTTTATTTTTATTTATTAGTTCTTTAACTAAAAAAATAATAATCAAATAGATCTAAACTACATAATTTATCATAGTTTTCATCATGCATTAAACATTTCAAATATTTTTATAAACCTATAATAAATACAAATTGTACTCAGTTTAGATATCATTAATAATAATATCCTTTCATTCATAACATGCATTATCCTACTTAAACAGGAAAAAAGTCTTACAAATTGATATTAACAAAATAAAGTTTATTCCATAAGCCTCCGTGGGGGGATTCGAACCCATTGCCTACGCTACGGACCGAAAGCTCAAGGCTCAAGCCACAAGCCCATAGAGGCAGTCAGGGACCTAAATCATAAAACTGACAATGACAATTTGACACTGACAATTCGGCGTACATTGTGTAGTTTACTTGCTGACATGCATGATACAAGGAAGTTTATCAGCTACGCAGTGTACATCGAATTGTCACTGTCAAATTGTCATTGTCAGTTTTATGAAATAGGCCCCTGGTGTTTATGCCAAACCTAGTACACAATATAATATTACGTCAGAGACTTGTGACCGGAGGCACACCCACGCGAATACTTGGCGGCATTATTTAGTCTATTATTGGAAACAATAAAAATAAATCTCTTTGGTGACTCATTTATTTAAAAGTCTATTGTTTATTGCGCATTTTGGTCATTGTAGTGCGCCTTTTCAACAGTGAAATCTAGTAAAACTGATTGTTCTTACAAACTTGTCAGATAAATCAAGTGAATAGCCTACATTGCCCTAAACAAACTGGTAAAAAACTTACGGTAACTCATATAAGTTCATCATACCTGTCACTTTCTATCATGAGGGAACAGAAAGGGACGGCAATAACTTTAGTTAAGTTATGTTCTTACCGAATTCCCCTCATTTACTCTTTCCTCAATAACACATCTTTCTTTTCATTTCATTATAACTTCGTTGGCGTGTGTGAAATGTTAATGACCGTCAATTAACAGTTACAGAGTTCATACGTAACATACCCTTTATAACTATACGTATGTTTACTAACAGAATATAAGAACCGCCTCCGTGGTCTAGCGACCAGAGCCATGGGCTCTCGATCGAGAGGGTTCGATTCCAGGATTCCAGGTGAAGGACAAAGACTTTGTTTTGTTTTCTGGTTTGGTTAGGACATTGCAGGATGATCACCTGAATGTCCGAAAAGTAAGATGACCCGTGCTATCGGATTGGAATGTAATGTAAATAGTCGGTCCTGCGCCTGATTTCCCATCAGAATAAGAGATTGAAGGAATAGAGAATGCACTTGTGTATTGCGCAAACACTCGGGCACTGAAAACGAATTTCGCAGATACTGAATTCTGCGAGATTGACCGCCGCCGTTATTGAAATTCTGACTATTATAATAATAACAATGGGCACATAATTTTATTTACCTTTTAACCTAGAATCAATTATCTAAACAACTTACTGTGTGTGTAGTTTGCAAGGATGATGCGACTGTTGCGCAGGCGGTTAGGACGATCACCGCGGACACATGCTGCCCGCTCCTGGAATAGAAATAATACGGTACATTATGATGACGATTGATACCTACATAAAGTCATGCCTTTATCCCTTACAGGGTACGTAGGTCGTAAAACACCCAATAAAAGGGGTTTTTGGGGTTTTTGCCACGTCTGACAAATATCACAGAATATGCAAATATTGAGGGCAATTTTAGATTGAAATGTGTATCGCTATAGTGACAGGTTGTCATTCGCTTTATTCCATACACTGTAGCAGAGTCAACTTTATAAAAACTTGACATTGGCGAAATCATAGTGGAAACGCCATAACCTAAAAGATTGATTGATTGATCCTCGAACGAATCCCTTTGCTAAGTTGTAACAGCATTTTCGGAAATGCAGCTGGCACATTCTATGCCCAGCAAATAATGATTTCGAGGACAGAGCACAGAGAGACAGCGTACAAGAAACTGATAGGGGTTGCTCAGTCTACTGGCGAAATGTATTTAATGCATGTAGTCTAATGGAGAAAAAATACTGTATTTTTTTTCATTTTCTGAAATAATTTTCTGATAAAAGTTGTTCAGTTTCGTTGACTGAGAAACCCCTATCAGTTTCTGGTACGCTGTCCCTTACATCCGGTATACATCCTATCTGAAATAACCTTCAAAACATTAGAATTTAAAATATTAATGCATGCCCTTATGCTGTCTGGCGTTTGCTTATCAGAGCGCTTCCGTTAGCGCACACGTGGTAACATATCATAACTTAGTCAAAATAATTACTGAAAACAACGTATTTTTTTCCCTAATCAGCTGCTACTGCTGCTCATCCGTTTTGCTGTATCGGAAGCGGAAGTACGTACATAGATAATAGATTGGTAAATGAATGCTCATTAGGGAAATCTAGACGGAAACGTAAGAAGCAGAAATTTTGACTTCAGGGCTTTGTTTAGACTAGTTAGGAGATAAAAACACCAAGGCTCGTATTTATTAAGCGATCTCAAGATTGATATCAATATTAAGTATGGATTTGACAGCCCATTTTGTACTGAAATGACATTTCTGATACGAACTCAAAGTAGCTGTCACTCTTGATTATAAATACGGGCCTGAAAGTCCTTACCCCTCCGAGGTACGACCTAGAATTATTCGATGCCCAAGCTATAAGGATAACAAACATGGGATGTGGGATAAATATGTCCGCGTTATCGGCAACTTTTGAAGGCTACTGGGTGCATGGCCACTCGTTATCTTTCTCCTTATCGAGTGGACGAAGAACCCAATGAACCCTGGTGCATAAGAATAAATAGTAACTTCGTAGAATGGAAACTCCCGCTCCAGACGCACTCAAGGTCACGATATTAGCCTACCGTCTGGGGGAATAGAGTGGGTATTCGAGTCGACGTGCGACCGAATGAACCCTGGTGTCGGAGTTTTTAAACCGTAAGTCTTAAACATTTAGAAGTAAGATTCGCAAGGTTTTGTAGTTGGCCTTGGTAGAGCGATGGAACGGTATTCCGAAAGTCGCAGGTTCAAGCCCTGTCTGTCAATGGCCTCATTTTGAATTAGACATTTGATTTTAAGTTTTCGAGTACCTTTCCATGCATTCTTTTGTAATAAATCCATGACTAGATCAATAAATAAAAAAGACGTATATCTCTACAGCCATATAATATCCTTTCACCCAACAGAAATAGAAACTATCTAGAGTGTTATACAAAAATAACTCATCAAGTTATTCATTGAGTGCATCGTGCATTACTACCCACATGTTTTAATAATCCACTCACAAATTGAACTCTATGTCCTTGTTATAGAGACATTTTTACAGAGTTCAGGGATTCTAAATGAGATGATGTAAGTGTTTCTGCATCATGTTGAATTGTAGAGGGCTTTGGTAATCTAGGTCTAAGTTAAGTGATTACTATTTGAGCTATTCATGTGAGTGAAGTAGGTAAAGCTTTAACACATACTGTTTTTTTATTACAAAAAATAACTTTTCTTATTTATATTTAATATAGATAGATCAATATAAAATTACTTTTTATTATACTCTCTTCTAATTTTGGGTATATAATATATATTGTATGTATTTGTCCATTTATATATACTACGTAATTATATTTAGTATAAATTTAATATATCTTATTGTTATAGGTATGGTAGGTTTATGTTATTTATGTTAGATGTTAGGATTTCTGAGTTTTAATTTCAAGTACCTTAGTTTACCTGCATATACCGTTTCCTCTGGGTTTCTCAAAGGTTGACTGGAAGAGATCCCTTAATGGGATAAGTCCGCCTTTGTGCCATTTTAATCTACTGTGTTATGTTTAAGTGTTCCTGTATTTTAGAATTAATAAGGTACAATAAAGTGATTACATACATACATACATTACTTCAGAATTAGGCATAAATTTACACCATTTACTAGCTTCAAACTGCCTAGCATTACTAGCGAACATGAAACCTTGCAAATTGCAATAAAAAATAACAGCAAGAACTTGTGAATTGGTCATAGCTCAAGTGCTTTGACCTTACATGATAAAACCACAAATCCAATATAAGTTGAGTATGTTTCCTGTTGACCAAATTTACAGTAAAACTAAACTATGTTTACAATTTGGAACATTGTAATAAAATGTGCAAAGAATGTATCAAAATTTCATCAAATACTCATAGAATTTAATAACGCAAAAATGTTGAGATAAATAAATTTATTTAATTTACAAATTCAAAAACGATAATTTTTGATTAGTCATTTGCTCTGTGGCTTAAAAAAATGTCTTGTAACAAACAAATCTATCAATTCAATAGGTAATTTCTTATGTGCATAAGAATGATTATTTTTATTACATGTTTCAATCTCTGAGAATAATTAGCAATAATTACTTCATGATGTCATTACATAAAATAGAATCAACATCATTACAGAATATTAGTTACTGTATCCTCCAATTATACCACCATTAGTTTCATGCAATCCTTTATTTAAATCACATTTCATTCTTCCTTTCAAATAAATGAAATGTATTTCTCAAATGTCATCAAAGTAGGTAAATAAAAAAATCTCTGTATCACATAGATTTGAATTAGCTACATAGATTATATTTAATCCTAATTATTATAACTTGATGATTAAAGAATCAAAACATACATTTTAGAGTAATTATCCTATTTCCATGATTCAATAATAAATAATAATGTAGTGATTAATGCAAGACAATTTCCTTCCAAATAAACAAGTTAATTAGGTGTTAAATTAAACTGATAAGGTTAAGTTAAGATATAAATGCTGCAGTGCTGGTTGTGATAACAACTATGTTGATAAAAAGCAATTGCAATAAATATAATTTCTAATTATGTAGGCAAAATATATGTATTATTTATGCATATTATATGTACATTTCATGTATAGAAGTCCAGTAAGTAAAATTCAATTAGAATTCTCAATTTAAATATCAAAGTTCTCTTGCTTTTTATACAGTAAAGCTACGAAAGTTTTGAATAGGCAGTAAAGTCGCCTGCAAAGCCGTGTTCATTGCGCCAAGAGTTTAAATATGTAAAGAGCAGGGATCGCATTGTAAACAGAACATCAAAATGAACAAACAAACACAGAAGTACTACATGACTCTAAAAATAGCTCCGATACGCGAGAAACCCTACGCATTCACCCCGATATAATGAATCGAAGATTTATCAATGTTTCGGTGGCCGCGGTCACAGCCCCGGCCGTGATATCATCGCTTCCTGATCCAACAAACCAATTAACGCTATATAAACATCACCAGACAGCCTTCAATGCCTGTAAAAGCGAATTTGTAAAGGACAACTTACCAGAATTAAATCGACTTTTTGCACTCCGAAAAATCACTTACACTAACAATTCATACTTATTTTTTATCACTGAACGTCGGGCTAGTCAATGCACCACACTATACCGTTAGAAAAATGACGAATTCCTTTTTGTTGGGGCTTAAATTTTCACCTAAATTAGCAGCGCGCACAGTAATTTTTTTTGTCCATTTTGACGTTTTGATGACAGTCAGCCAATAGTGTGTTGCAAACTCTCATTGCTCCAGCTAATATTCTACCAAAAAGTACAGAAATCTACCAAAATAGTTCATGTGCATGGGTGGTTTTCAATGATGAACGAATGAACTACAACTACCCTATTGAACGAATGAAATCAGCTGTCAATCGAAAATGGTCTCCGATCGCTAAATTGTCAAATTTTCAAAATATGAAGTGATTTTTAATGATTTTACAAGCTGATTGTGTAATATTTACTCAGTATAATTAATTTATTCACTAGTCTATTGGTTTGCGTGATTATTGCATTTTTTTATGTACAGGGAGAGGTTATGAAATAAAGATTTTTCTACCCCTACTCACATATTTCTTGGTTATGTTTATGAAGTTTTCTTCGCGAGAAACCTGAAGAAATTACGTAAACAATGTCGAGGATACTACACAATCGTATGAGGTAAAATCCAACTGTTTCTAAACAATACATTCCATCTCGTACTTTTGACAAATCACCTGTAATTTCTCCCGAAATTTTAAGGTTCTCGTATAACTACCGCAAAGAACACTGTTTATTTATCTGTGTATTACTTAAGTACCGTTTATAACATTTATAGACAAAACATCAGTCAGATCAGAGAGTCAAGTTCAAGGCGAAGGAGTTAGCTACAAACAATCCCAATTTATGCATGATTGAAATCAATAAATCAAAATTTTCATTTCTCCATCAATTCTAACAAGATTAATTTCAACTTGCAGAACAATAGGCAAGCCGGCATGGTCAGTAATCGACAAGCGAGCAGTGGCATTCTCGGTGTGGTCGGGCCGCAGTCTGCTGCTCCGGAAGCCGATAGACACGAGCCATGTGCAGAAGAGACGGTACGGAATGCTGATTGCACGGGCTGTCCGAGGAGTGTTAAAGATCAGATATCTAGTTCTCGGAGGCGCTGTTGGTGGTGGAATGACTTTGAATAAGGTATGATGATGCAATAAATGCACAAACTCAAAATTTTAAAATACCAAGTTACACTGGTTTAAGTATATTTCTATTATGAAAATATTATTATAAGGAAGATCAGATATTCTATACACTATTACTATTAATGACTTTAGTGGTATAGAGAACATACCTACTAAACTAACACTTGGCGAAATTACTATTTGATGAATATGTAAAGCTATTGTCAATAACATGAAACAGATAGAATCAAACTGAATCAAACTACTATTAAATGACAGAGCTCTTGTTTTTTTTTTTTTGAGGGTTTAGGCCTGGTAACTAAGACTTTGGGCCATGTCTTATTTTGAGTTTCATTTTTCATCATTTAAAATATTAGAGATAAACAGTCCTGAAAAAACTGACATATTTCAACAGAAATATGCAGAATGGAAGGAAGGGCTTCCAGACATGGGGTGGCTGAACGACCTGCTGCCAGATAATGAGCAGTGGGACCGCTTCACCACTACCCTCATCACCGCCAAAGACAAGATCGGGGAAAACTTGCAAATCGGTCGGTATTGCCCGCTAGAGCTAGAATTGTACATGGCTTTTTGTAGTTGAAAGTATATCTGAAAATGGTGTCCATTTTAATCAAACTTGATTTTCATTGTAAAAGTAACTCAAGCTATGAATAAAAGATAGAACTCAAGTAAATTATCATGAAACAAGAGTTTTGAAAGAAACCTATTGTTTTTTAATGTAAAGTCGAATTCTAAAATAAGGAAGTCATTTTCAGATTGTACTATTTCCATGTTGTGAAACATGTTTGTTTCAATTTTCATATTCAGTGTGATTTAGTTATATAGCACCTGCTATTAGAGTCATTTTATTTTCATTTTATGAAAAACCAAATATTTAAATTGTTATTCAAAATTTTAAGTTTTCTAATTATATTAGTTTACAATTGGCAGAATCAAATTGGCAAAAACTTTTATTTGACACAGTCTCAAACTACTGTACCGATTTTGATAAATGAGACATCAGATCTCATTATATTACACACACTCGCTTTCAAATCCTATATTTATCTTCCTCCGATGCCATAATAGTATATTAGGCAACGAGGGAATAAAGCAGTGTCTAACGTCACGGGCAGCATATTGAATCCTGAGCGGAATGAAGGATTCTAGGATTAATTCCCGAGCGCAGCGAGGGAATTAAATCTTTAATTCCTGAGCGAAGCGAGGGAATTATGACAAGAATCCTGAATGTAGCGAGGGATTCAAGTCTGCCCAAGGCGAAGACACATTTATTCCCGAGGAGCATACTATATTTTACACACCTACTGCACAGATTACTTAGACGGTGGCAGGCGTCTGTAAGATAATAAAGCTCAGAAATATACCTAATCATGTAATATTGATACATAAATAAATATTGAAAACATACCAGAAGCAACAGATCCGAAAGTCAATTCACACTCACTGAACTACACTTCACGTTCACAATCCACTATCTACGTATTTTTCCAAAAAACGAATTGATCGTATTTAACATATTCAACATAAATAACAAAATACGATAAAATACTAGTCACAATGTCTTCTGGAGTCAAAATATTAATTTCACTCGACAATTTACGAAATGGAAGTAATAATCAATGAGAGAAAAACTTTTGCAAAATCAAACCGCGTTTTCTTTTTTTTAGTTTCTTTTTTTTATACAAAGCAAAGAGCACATACAGATAACTAGTCATACAGCCTTTTTACACTCGCCGGGAGGCGCAGAAGGCGAGTGTGGCAACAGTTTTAATACACACACAGCCATATTTTTTTTTTCTGAAAATTATTTTCTTAGTAGTTCACATGACATTCCAAATTCAAATCACATAATAACCCTTGGGCTATTAAGGATTTCCATACAACTTTAAATCCCTTGGGATTATTTTCTTGCTTTAAACGCAAGTTCCTTGATACATTATGTTGATATAATAATGCAGAGGTGTGTAAAATATAATAATAATTCAACTTCGCAACCGCACCCGCCGCCATATTGACTCGCCGTTAGCAAAGTCGTGAGTTTTGCGTTACTAATAGGTGTTCCAATGACGCTGTCGGGTGGTACAGATCCGCGGCTGCGCGACGCGGGGCTGCAGCGCGCGGGGGAGCTGCGGGAGTGGCTCGCGCAGCGGTACGAGGACGCGGTGGCGGCCGCTGCGGCCAACAGCGCGGCCAATGCGGCCCTCAGCGGTGAGTGATGGGCTGAGTCGTGGGCGTACCCACAGGGGCAAGGTACCATGATGGTACTACCAGCATCCATTCATATGAATCCATAACAAAATGATCATAATATTTTTTCACGTAGTATGATTGGAAGTGAAACTCGGACTCATAAGTCGCTCGCTTCGCTCGCGGTATAATTTGCATCATTCGATAACGTGAAATTTCACGCTCGCTTCGATCGCAATCTTGCGATCTCGATCAGTGATGAAAAATCTCGTGCTCGCTACGTATTATTAGTAACACACCTCTTCAGTATCGTGGTATGGTATTTTGCCCCTTAGAAAAAGCTGGGTACGCCCATTTGTCAGAGACCTATTAGTTGCTCTATTATAACTCTGACACCAGAAGAGTTGATGGTTGCTCTTATGGGTAAGTATACAGGTTTAAAAAGATGAATGCCGGTCCACACAGAGTTTGCATCTGGTAGGTTTATTATACTATAAATTGATTTGTTTAATGTTCACCTATACTTAAGTACATACTATCCTATTGCGCGGTAATTTTTGAAATTTCGATTATTTTTAAATGTAACTACCTAATTTTTTCTTAAAATTATGCACTTAGTTGTGATGAAAATTTACATTGACTTGGTAGAAGGGGGTTAATCAATGTAGTAGCCACTCTAGTAAACGCAATACGAAATATAAAATCAACACTGCTGTTCCGGATTGATTCTTATATGGCACTCTACAAATCAATCCCTCTATTTAATATTACTGTTTAAAAAAAAAATGAGAATTCGAGAGTAAAATAAAAGAAGAAAAGCATTAGCACAGCAGTGGGATTTTGTTGGTGAAGATATATTTCCAAAATGAAATCTCGCGCTCGTTGCGCTCGCTATATGAGTTAATAAACCTCGATCAATAGCGTGAAATGTCGCGCTCGCTGCGCTCGTTATCCAAATTAATATAAGTACCTACATCGATCAATAACGTGGAAGCTCGCGCTCACTAACTGATTGGATATTATAAATGTGGTTTGTTTTGACAGAGCCCGCGCCAGCCAAGCTTGTGAACAATCTACAGAGCAGACCCGTGCCCGTCCCCACCAGGGGGGGAGGGGGTGACGACGCCAGCACTTATGGTAAGGGAACATTTTGATTGTACTTTTATTTCTGTATGTTTTATTAGATGTACATAAAACCAAATATAAGAAGGAGATAATAAAGACGATTTATTTATTTTTACCTTGGTTAAAAGTAAACAGCTCTTAGGTTATTTTTTTTACATATTTCTATTTTAATTTTGCCTTATCAAGCTCTAATAGAAGTTAAAAAAGGCTTACTACATAGATAAATTGTTCTTGATATCCTAGAATACTGCGCTGGTGCATAGATAGTCTTACTTACTATACCTTTCCGTAGAAAAACGTGTTCACGTTTTACAAGAAGAGGTGCTTGCTCTTCAAGCGCGTTACCAGCGGGAGCTGCAGAGATTAGAACAAGAGAACAGAGAACTAAGACAACAGAACATGCTACTGAGACAGGGCAGGCAGCCCTCTACTAGGAAGATGAAGGTATGTAAGTTTAGTGATACGGAATAGATAACTTAAACCGAAAACGGTTCCAGAATCCTACCCTGAGTCACTCCAAAACATAAATAGTAATCAAAGTGTCTAGGACAGAGAACTGAAGTAACTATGATCGTTTTACAAATCAAGAAAAGAAACGGTCCCAGTGTGCTACCCTGTGTCATTCCAATTACAATAGGTAGATCTTCGCTGGTGAAAGCTTCAATATTTATGTGACGCTAACTATAATAGAAGTAAGGAGGTTTAAAGTTTTATTTGTGGTACTTTTTTAACTATATGTTCTAGTATGTGTAATAAAGAAGAATAGGAACAGTATCAGAAGCCTTGGACAAATTAAGTAACAATTCGCGATTGTTCACTACAATTAGATTGTTATTTTGAACGGGATTATTACCGCGATTATATTTATTGTTACCTCGATATTTCAGAGCAGTTTTGTGCTCCATGGTCACGAGTAGACTGGCGATGCAAATGTTGACGTCTTCTAAGGGGAACCATATCGGTCTACGTGACTATGGAGCATGAAAATATGACCACGGTAATAATCCCGTTCAAAATAACTATCTAATTGTCCAATGTCCATACTAATATCATTAAAATATGCCACCGCGGTGATAACCGCTTAAATTCTCGTTGAATATTTAAGCGTCATTCCTCAATTCAACGTTATTTTTTTGTTCGTGCAGCGTTCCCTAATCGACATGTACTCGGCGGTGCTGGACGAGTTGTCCGGTTGGGACGCGGGAGAGACCGACCGTCTGCCGCGAGTCGTCGTCGTCGGTGATCAGTCCGCCGGGAAGACCTCCGTACTGGAGATGATCGCGCAGGCCAGGATCTTCCCGAGGGGAGCGGGGGAGATGTGCACCAGGTACAAGTACAACCATATATGATGTTAAAATTTATAACCCCAAACTATCAACAAAATTACCCAATTGTCAACATAATAATGACCTTTAACTATCAACAAAATTACCCCAGTTGTCAATTTAATGACCCCATCTATCAAAAACCAAACCCAATTGTCAACATAATGACCCATAATGATCCCAACTATCAACATGACCCCTAATTTATTTATTATAATATAATAAATTAATACATAAATAATTAAATTAATACATACATTAATACATAAATTATTACTATTACCAAATAAATGATAATTTTACCAAAATTACAATTATTATCATATAAATGACCATTATTATCAATTAGGTCATTGTTATTATCAAAATTAAATTTAAAGTAAAGGATCAGTAACCAGTAGGCTTGACTAATATGATTATTTTATAAATGACCAGGATTAATTTAAAAAACATTTATAAAATATCTAATAGCCCGTTTGTTTCAGGGCCCCAGTAAAGGTGACGCTATCGGAGGGGCCTTACCACGTGGCGCAGTTCAGGGACTCCGCGAGGGAGTTCGATCTCAACAAGGAATCTGACCTCGCTGATTTGAGAAAGTGAGTTATAATAGCATATGAGAATAAATTAATGTATATGTAAATAAAATAATTATAGAAAAACTTATCCATTTAATTATTTATTTACAGAGAGGTTGAGTTACGAATGCGTAACAGTGTGCGTGGCGGCCGCACCGTCTCTACTGACGTCATCTCCATGACAGTCAAAGGACCCGGGATACAGAGGATGGTTTTAGTAGACCTGCCTGGAGTGATTTCGGTAAGTTACCTCCAGCTGCAAGCGATATGACTCCAAACTATCAACAAAATATCGACAAAGTAACCCCAAAATAAGCCCTAAATTTTCTCCAAAATGACCCCAAGGTGTCAACATAATGACCCCAAGATATCAATTTATCAATAAAATGACCCCAATATTTCAACATAATGACCCCAAGATATCAATAAAATGACCCCAAGATATCAACATAATGACCCTTGATATCAATATAATGACCCCAAGATATCAACATAATGACCCTGGATATCAACATAATGACCCCAAGATATCAACATAATGACCCTAGATATCAACATAATGACCCCAAGATATGAACATAATGACCCTAAGATATTAGCTTAATTACCCTAAGATATCAATATAATGAACCCAAGATATTAACAAAATGACCCCTATCTATCAATTAAATGTGCTATCATTAAAATAACCCCAAGTTATCTTTAAAATAACCTACGCTATCAACGAAATGACTCCCAAAAAAGTAACATAATGAACAAATGACACCAAACGATCATCAAAATGGCACTGAGCTGTCAACAAAACAAATTGACCACCTGTGTTATAAATTCAAACGATCAACAAAATGACCCCATTCATAGTAATTCCTTTATGTTACAGACACAAACGGTGGACATGGCATCTGACACCAGGGAAGCTATCAAACAGATGTCCAAACAATACATGGAGAATCCCAACGCTATCATCTTGTGCATACAGGTACTATACTATACAGTGGCCTCGATTCACGCCGTCCAGTTACTAATTCTAATTCTTAGTAGCGCTGTCACTTTCTTATATTTGACATAAGAACAGGATAGCAAGACTTTGACATTCCTAATCTGACATTAAATTGCTTAAATTTGACATTAGATTGCTTATTTAACGTAAAATAAGGAACATGCTCTATGCTCGGTTCTTATTTAAAGCAGCTTATGTCAAATTAGGAACGTCAAACACATGTGTTTATTTGCTATCCTGTTCTTATGTCAAAGTAAAGAAAGTGACAGCGCTATCTTAAAATTAGTTTTGTCAATATCAATATCAATGTCAGTTTTGTGTCTTCTCATTGGTCTCTTTTGGAACACTCAATAGTGGCGCCATCTGCAATTAGCTTTGCGTTTTTATCCCCATTACAACTATAGAAGGGCAATCCAGTGACAGTGACGTGTATTCAACAACTGTCACTACAGGAGCCATGAGTTTTTGAATGTATGGCATTGAGTTTACTTCCTTGAAGGATCACGGTTTATGTTTGCCCCAAGTTTTCCCTAACACTTTGCATTCCAAAACCTTTATTACACTTCCCCGCCGATGAGGCCCGATTCGTTATACATTGCTAGTGCACAGGTATTACTTGAAATCGACTACTTAAGCTAAGAAGCAATGTAAACCAAATCGGGCCCGATCGACAGAGTGTAATAAGCCTTAAGTGTTGTTGTATTTTGATGATTTCGAAAAATATTTTTCATATTTATTATACTGTGTCTTGCAAACTGAAAGAGGTTATAAGTCAACCAAACTGAACAACTTTCACAAGGAAATTCTTTCAAGAGATGAAAAGAATTTTACTTCCTCATCTAAAATTATCACCTCGATCGGACAATTTGTATGAGCAAGCCAAATTTTTATTTTTATTTTCTGAATTTCTTTGTGAAAGTTGTTCAGTTTTGTTGATTGATTAGGATCAAACCCTTTTAGTTTGCGGGATATTGGCGTATGAATTATATGTTATGTTAATTATGTTTGTACTTGTAGGATGGTTCAGTGGACGCTGAGCGCAGCAATGTGACAGATTTAGTGTCATCATGTGACCCGCAAGGCAAGCGGACTATCTTTGTACTTACTAAGGTGGATTTAGCTGAAGAAAACCTCGCCAATCCTAACAGGGTAAGCTAAACTATTCTTCTCAGTCTTGCCAAGCCTGACTGCTTAATAATCTGACCCTTTTATTTTAACTGCCTCTGTGGTCTAGTGGTCTAAGCCGTGGGCTTACGATCCGGAGGTCCTGGGTTCGATTCCCAGGGGGGGAATACAAAGTTGATATTTGTCAATTTATCACTTTGTGAGGTTTTTCCCAGTTTGGTTAGGACATTGCAGGCTGAATCACCTGACTGTCCGAAAAGAAAAAGGATTCCGTGCTTCGGAGGGCACGTTAAGCCGTCGGTCCCGGTCGCTGTCTTTGATAGTGGTCGTTACTGAAACCATGTCAGAGGCCTATAGCTGTGCTACTAGGCGGTTTGAAAACTCTGACACCAGGGTTTATCGGATCGTTTGAAAATCCACTCGCTAAGAAGAAGATTTTCAGATTACGCCATTGATTTTTATTTTAAGAAATAGATTTTTAAAATAAGTCATTGGCGAGAAGATGACATTATCACTGAACTGAACAGCTAATTAATTATCCCCCAGATCCGTCGCATCCTAGAAGGTAAACTATTCCCGATGAAGGCTCTAGGATACTACGCGGTGGTGACCGGACGCAGCCGCAAGGATGACTCCATACAGAGCATACGGGAATACGAGGAACGGTTCTTCAGGTCATCCAAGTTGTTCAAGTTAGTATATTATGGTGCTAATTGGCTACTTTCCAACTAGTCAAATCAGCAACTTTTTATGAAATGTCAAAAACGCTTTTTTGTATGAAAATAGTAAATTATGACGTCACATTTTAGTAAATATTGACTAATCAAATCAATAACTTATATACTTTTAATTCGATTATTAAAATCTAAATGTGCATTTTTTTTTATGATGAATGAAATCCACAATATTTTTAGCCATTAGTTTTAAGTATAAACGTTTTGAATTTTTTAAGTTACCCAGTCAAGTACCCAATTATTGATAGATTGGAAAAATTTAAACTCAAAAAAATCTAAAAAGGTAGCAGTAGGTAGCTGACAGATGCTATTCCTATAGATTTTAGTTATTATTTATATTGTTTTCCTGTGGAATGGCATTGGTCGCAGCTATTCTTAGATTTAACAGAGTATAGTTGATAGCGTAGGGTTATTTTGTCAACAAACACTTGGGGTCATTTTGTTGACAGCTCGGGGTCATTTTGTTGACAAAAGTCAAAGTCAAATTACAGTGTAAACTCTATATAACGCCCCTCGATATAACGAAAAACTCCATATTGCGTCGAAATTCGGACTATTTGGTTGGTTCAGTACATTTATACACCCTATATAGCGCACAACCACTCCCTATAACGAACAAATATTTCGTACTTAGACATCAGTAATTTTGTCTTTTGGGAATTTCTGTGTATATTACAAAGGTTCAACAGATGTTTAAAGCGCCGAAATTTCCAAGAAAGCCGTAAACTTTCGCCGCCTTGCTTTTGTTGTTGTTAATTGCATAGAACACGTGTACCATTCATTACCCAGCCATTACTCTTGGATTGTATTGTCCTTAAAAAAGTTGACCCAAGCTAGATGTTATCTCGTATTGTCAGTTGTAAGCCAACTTTGAAACTGTTAACATGGCCAGTAAGCGAAAAGTGTTGTGTGTGGACGAAAAATTGTGTTTGATACGTGCTATTGAAAAGGGTGAAAAAAGAAGTGATATTGGAAGACGTTTTGGGCTAAGTCCTTCTACCATTGCGACAATTTGGAAGAACAAGGATAAAATTCTACAGGCGGAGTTGGAAGGAAAGTCTTCAAAAAAAATAAGAAAACCAAAGTTTGAAGATTTGGATGCAGCAATGTTGTCATGGTTTCACAATCAGCGGCAGAATAACGTACCAATTTCAGGGCCAATTGTCAAAGCCAAAGCCGAAAAGTTTGCCGAACAACTAGGAATCAATAACTTTAAAGCATCAGAAGGTTGGCTGGGAAAGTTCAAACTCCGTCACAACATTACCTACGGTAAAATTAATGGAGAGGCGCGTGATGTCGATATGAATGTGACTAACAACTGGATTAATACAGTGTGGCCTAAATTAAAAGAAAAGTATTCTTCCGACGACATCTTTAATGCCGACGAAACGGGTCTTTTCTTTAAGTTGACACCCGATAAAACATTAAAATTTAAAGGGGATAAATGTGTTGGTGGAAAACTCTCTAAAGAGCGTATCACCGTTCTTGTAGCTGCCAATATGAGTGGTACAGAAAAAAGAAAGCTGTTAGTGATAGGCAAATCAAAAAATCCTCGATGTTTTAAGCACATTAAACAGTTGCCAGTCACATACAAAGCAAACAAGTCAGCTTGGATGACATCGCAGTTCTTTGAAGAGGAAGTGAGAAAATGGGATGCTGAATTAAAAGGGCGGAAAATTTTACTTCTAGTAGATAATTGCCCTGCTCACCCTCTCGTAACCAATCTTCGAAACATAGAGATAGCATTTTTTCCAGCTAATACAACCAGTATATTGCAGCCCATGGATCAAAGTGTGATAAAAAGTCTAAAGGGCCACTACAGAAGAAAATTGTTAATGGAGCTGATCGAATCTGATGGCAAGACTTCGATTAATATGCTACAAGCTGTGAACTTCATATCCAAAGCCTGGGAAAAGGTAACAGCTGCAACAATACAACATTCTTTTCGTCACGCGGGACTATGTAACAGTCAAACAGTAGAAATGGAGCAGTTTGACAGTGAGGACGATCTACCACTCAGTGATTGGATAAAACAGTTTAACGTACCAGAGAATTTAAGCGAGAATCTACAAACTTACGAGAATATAGATCAGGATCTGGCTACAACTGCTTCACTTACTGATGAAACCATTCTCGATTCAGTGTCAAAAGACAAGGAGAATCAAAATGAAGCTGAAGAAGACGACCAAGAAGACGATTCTGAACCACCTCCAACTATTCAACAAGCACTTGATGCTGCTAAGCTAATCGAAAAATTTCTATTGTTCAATGAACATGATGCTACCATATCCCAAGACATGGGTAAAATATATACGAAAATTCAAAATAAATACTGGCATAGCAAAAAACGTCAGGCTAAGATTACCGACTATGTAATTTAAGTTACTTATTTATTTTGAATTTTCATATACATAGGTATATTTTACCCATGTCTTGAGAGATGGTAAGATCGTGTTCACTAAACAATAAAAATTTAAGTAAGTACCTACATATGTACTTAAATTACATAGTCTTTAATCTTAGCCTATATAATAATATTGAGACTAAAACAAGAATAAAGTAACATATTAGTAAGTATTTGTTGTTTCCTTGTCCTCACTCTCTTTAGTGAAAACTCTATATAACGAACAAAAACGCTCGGTCCCTTGAGTTTCGTTATAAAGAGTTTACACTGTATTTATTTCCAAATAGATTCCTAAGAACACTTTAGGAACTTAAGAACTTTTAGAACAGCTCGGGGTCATTTTGTTGACAGCTTGCGTTTTTTGTTTATAAATTGGGGTCAGTTTGTTGATTGGTTCAGGACATTATGTTGATAGTTCAGAGTCATCCTTTTGATAGTTTAGGTCTTAGGGTCATTTTGTTGATAGTTGAGGGTCATTTTATTGATAGCAAATGACGTCCTGCAATCTAGGCTAAATCTGTGACACTCATATGGATGTCACACAAATAGCCTCAATTTGTATGAAAACGTCCGGTTCTCATTTATCTTCAATTTTTATTTCCATACAAATTTTACAATTTTGATTTAATATATGTATAAGATAAACTCTATAATTTGTTAATCTTTCTTCCAGGGACGGCCTAGTGACGCCATCTCAAGTGACAACTCGGAACCTATCACTCGCAGTGGCGGAGTGTTTCTGGCGCATGGTGAGGGCCTCAGTAGAGCAACAAGCTGACGCCTTCAAAGCCATGAGGTTCAACTTGGAGACAGAGTGGAAGAACACATTCCCCAGGTGAGATTAACAAATCAATATCAACTCTTTTTGATTAGATAAGCGGTGGTGTCTGTGTCGAGATAATGTGAGATACACTTTGTCAATCCAAGGTGCGTTCCGGACCTTATACATACATACATAAATTACGTCTTTATCCCTAATGGGGTAGGCAGAGCGTCAACGACCCAAACAAAGGTCGTTCCGCCACGTCTGACAAGTTTTGAGGGCTGTTTAGGATAGATCTGTATATTGCTGTAGTGACAGGTTGTCAGCCCATCGCCTAAATTACAATATACTGAAACCCTCGATTCCCTTAGCTGGTTTTTACAGCATGCCCGGGAGGAGATGCAGCTGGCACATTCTATGTTTTTCTATCGCTCCCAGTCCAGCATGGAAGTATGTATAATGAAAACAGGCCAAGGAATGTTGATAGTTTTAAGTGTTGTTATTTGTTCCAGGCAACGCGAGCTCGACCGCGACGAGTTGTTTGAGCGAGCTCGAGCTGAGTTACTCGACCAGTCAGCCGAGTTGTCTGCAGTAGCGGCGCCGCAGTGGGAGCAGAGACTGCAGCAAGCATTGTGGACCACTGCACAGGACAAAGTAAACAGTTTTAGAACATCGCCTTAAGCTCGAGTCCTGCCAGCATTTTATACTCTTAAATCTAAGTAAAAAGATCCGGGGTGGAATTTTTGATTTTTAGTCTTAGTTATAATTTTGTTTCTTGACATGTTCATGTGTTTTAATTGAATAAAATGGTATTGAAGTAAAAAGTAACTAAACTTAAAATTATCTTTTGTTTCAGGTATTTTCGGGAATATATTTACCGGCTGCCGCTCAGGCCAGCGAAGATGTCGGTAAGTTACGAAACATTTAAAAACTGTTTGTTAAAAAAAAAAAAAATTACTGTCAAAACGATGTTTTTGATGCATACGTTCAACTGTGAATACTTATTATCAGAAGTAGGATTTCTTTGACTCTTCTCTCGACTTATTTGCATGAGAGTGCCCTTAATAAGTTCCTCTTGTTAATATTAGACAAAAAATAATTTCCTAGCCTTATTTTTTTGCTCGATTTGTTTTATTTCGCACTTCAGTGACGGCGTTGCCATTTAGAAAAACAAAACAAATGAATGCTTCGACGAACAAGAAGCTTAATAACAACAATACAACAATGAAGTCGAATAACAGCAATTTAACTACAAATAACAATCATCTGCCTGTTGTATGGCTTGAGCCGTATGATCTTGATTACAGTGAGATATTTAGACCTTATTTTAAAGTGTATTTTGTTAGTTTTGTTGATAGTTTTGGGTCAGCTTGTTAATAGTTTGGGGTCAGTTTGTTGATAGTTTGGGGTCAGTTTGTTGATAGTTTGGGGTCAGTTGGTTGATAGTTTGGGGTCAGTTTGTTGATAGTTTGGGGTCAGTTTGTTGATAGTTTGGGGTCAGTTTGTTGATAGTTTGGGGTCAGCTTGTTGATAGTTTGGGGTCAGCTTGTTGATAGTTTGGGGTCAGCTTGTTGTAGTTTGGGGTCAGCTTGTTGATAGTTTGGGGTCAGCTTGTTGATAGTTTGGGGTTAGTTTGTTGACGTCTTAGAGACAGTTTTTTTTTTGACAAATTAGGGTTATTGTAGATTCGAATAGTTAGGACTATTGTATAAAATAAATAAATAAATATTTTTGTTGATTTAAGACAATCACACACAACATTATTAAGTTTGAATAACAACCATCTTTATTTCTATCATTTAGATGTACTCGTAGTTGAACTTTTGGTTTACAGTGTATTTTTGTACATTTGATGGTATTTTTGCTGTACATTGTAATAATTTAGTTCATTTTGTCACTAGCTGAACATCCTAACGGAAACCATGGTAATTCACACAAACGAAATCTATTTTGGGTTTATCACATACATGAATGGGTTTTATTTTCTTCTTGTAATTATTTATCAAGGCAAGCTTTGGTGCTCGTGGGGTCAACTCTTTCAAAACTATTGAGCTATTTGTAGGTGACCTTGCTCTATCGGAGATTCTATCTCTGTCGCTCATGATATTACTTAGACTTAGAGCCAAGAATAAACCCATAAAATAAGAAAATTAAGTTGTTTTTAAAAGATGATCTCAGGAGTTTCATTGAGGCAACCGGTGTGACCGAAGGACAGGTATCTTAGGTCCTATTCCTCGATGTACCGTGCTAGAAAAATTTAAATTTTACGGACAATTTCAATATCTTTTGACAGACAAATTCAACACTTCGGTGGATATAAAACTGCGCGAGTGGGCGGAGTCAGAGTTACCAACTCAGTCCATCCGCGCGGGACGAGACGCGCTCAGGGAAGAGTTCACGGAGCTCATGAGCAGGGGACAGGACAGGTGAGACTCTTCTTAGACAAACTGAAGGCCAAGCTTAATTCCAAGCTTAATGAATTGGCTTTCTAAAAATTCATAAAAAGAAACTTGTAGAACTATTTTTTGGGTGAGATCGCTCCATCGTCGACTCTATGTCTGTCGTTACTACCTAGATTATATTATAGTCAAGAGCAAACTCATTTATACAATAATAAAAATAAAAAGAGAACACGGAACGTTACACTAGAGGTCAATGTTTTCAAATTATGACCACGTCAAAACTAAAAAAAGAAAAAACGAATTTGTTGAATATCTTCTACCATACCATAATCGTGCCTAATATGAAATATTTTGTAACAGTGATCCTGTGTACGAACCTGTTAAGAAGGAGGCCGTTGAAGAGGCTCTAAGGAGGCATCAGTGGGAAGAAAGGGCACAAGATGTGAGTCTATTCAACACACAAATGTTACACTTATTCACTGTCAATTTATCAATATTGTATATAGCCGACTCGACATCTATATAAGGCCTTTTTAAATTAAGTGCAAATATTTTAAGGCTTTCATCAAACTGAACAACTTTCCCCAAAGAACATAGGTCGAAATACGAAACAAAATTGGCCCTCCCGTACAAGAAAAAATCCAAAAATATATATACCTACCTTGTTACGTATCACAAAATCTTCGTAACTGTATATTTATTTCAGTACCTAATGAAAAATGAGGTCTTGTGGATTATGGATATAAAGACAGTACACCTCAACATTAAAAACTATGCTAGCATTTAAAAAGTGCGAGTTTCTCTTGCTTCTTCATTATTGTGAAATGTTTTCATTTTATTTTGTGTTATATTTATAATTTTCTTTGCAATAGACTCGCTTGTGACTTTCTA
>JARACY010005012.1:0-23904 GCA_029255725.1 Scrobipalpa atriplicella | reverse complement strand
ATGCAAAGACTAATGGATAATTTATTTGCGGGTTTTGATAATAAAGTTTTCGCTTTCATTGATGATATAATAATTGTGTCCTCCACTTTTGAAGAACATACAAGACTACTCGAGGCTGTTCTCGAGAAGCTTAAATTTGCCAATTTAACCATTAATATGGAAAAGTCTAAATTCTGTAGAAGTGAACTTAAATACCTCGGTTACGTTGTGGACAAGTTTGGATTACGGACTGATCCTTCTAAGATTGAAGCTATTGTAAATTTTCCTGTCCCCAAAGATCCGAAAGAAGTCAAAAGATTCCTCGGTATGTGTGGTTGGTATCGTAGGTTCATCGACAATTTTTCAAAAATTGCTCGTCCTCTTTCCCGTTTGACCAGTAAAAAGGTCGAATTTACTTGGTCCGATGAGGCGAACTCGTCGTTTAATTTATTAAAATCTGCTTTGGTCACAGCTCCTATTTTAAGGTGCCCTGATTTCTCAAAACCTTTTTATATTCAGACTGATGCGTCGGCTTATGCCATCGGAGGTGTTCTTACACAGAAGTTTGATGATGTGGATCATCCTATTGCGTTTTGCAGTCGCACACTTAACGCCCAAGAAGTCAATTATTCCACGACTGAAAGGGAACTACTCGCTGTTATCTATGCTTTAGAGCAGTATCGAGCTTATGTGGAAGGTACCAAATGTTATGTTGTCACGGATCACGCTTCGCTGCAGTGGTTTCAAAAACTGCAAAATCCGTCTGGCCGCTTATGTCGATGGGCATGTCGCTTAAGTCAATTTAATTTCGACATCATTCACCGTAAGGGTAAAGATCACGTCATCCCTGACTGTCTGTCTCGAGTTCATATAAATTCTATTAACGTTTCTAATATAAAGGACGAGTGGTACCATGAGCTGTTCGATAATGTGACGAATAAACCGCAATTGTTTCCCAATTTTAAAATCGAAAATGGTCGTATATTTAGGCTTTCCAAAAATAAATATAATTTAACTTCTGCTTGTGATTGGAAGCAAGTTGTTCCTGAAGACAATCGTAAGGAGATTCTTCATAGGCTGCACGATGAACCTTCTGCTGGTCATTTTGGTGTGGCTAAGACACATAAAAGAGTAGCTTCACATTATTTCTGGCCCTCTATGTTCCAAGATGTCAAAAAATACGTTGCTGCGTGCGAGGTCTGCAATTGTTATAAACCCATAAATACAGCGCAAGCAGGTCTGATGGGACAATCACGCCAAGTCACTCGACCTTGGGAAGCTATCTCGTGTGATTTAATGGGTCCCCTACCAGTATCTTCCAATAGAAACCAGTATCTTTTTGTGGTTTCTGATTATTTCAGCAAATATACTTTGTTATTCCCTCTGAGATCCTCTGTCACTAAACATATTGTTAAATGTTTAGAAAAGGGTGTGTTTCTCCTTCATGGTACCCCTAAAATTATTTTTTGTGACAACGGACCCCAGTTTGTGTCCAAAGAATTTCAGGAATTGATTAAAAAATTTAACATTCCCCACATATTTTATAATCCTAGATATCATCCTCAGACGAATCAGACGGAACGGGTAAACCGTGACATTGGCCGTGCCATTGCATCTTACGTGCGTTCTGACCACAGAAAATGGGACCAGAACATTAGTGAAATACAATGTGCCCTTAACACCGCTGTTCACGAAGGTACAAAGTTCAGTCCTTATTCGTTAGTCCATGGTAGGGATATGATTTTAGACGGGTCGTTATACTGTTCTGATGATCCTATTGACCCTAATCAGGTGACAATTGTTGATCCTACTTCGTTCTCAGATTCACTGAGCAATTTAAAAAAACGTATTTTTGTCGGTTCGTGCCAATCTTAGAAAGGCCCATGAACATAATTCTAAGTATTATAATTTACGTAAGCGACCAGTGCAGTTGCAGGTTGGTCAGTTTGCTTATAAACGTTGTTTTCCGCTTTCTAGCGCTATTAAGCATTTTTCGGCGAAATTAGCGCCAAAATTCGAGAAATGCATTATTTCTGATAAACATTCCCCTTTAGTATATTCGTTGAAGTCCCTTGATGGGAAAGATTTGGGAAAGTTTCACATTAAAGACATAGTCCGTTATGACTAAAATATTTTTTTTTGAACTTGGCGTTTGCACCACGGTGCCCTAGTTCATATTTGTATATTTTCAGGTTGTGTTGTCCCAATTTATAATAAGTATAATTAAATAACATTAAGACTTAAAAAAAATAAGTATTATAAAGGATTGCCTTTTTTCATATTTGTCCGTACTAGTAGGGAATATATTAAGGTTGTAGAATACAAGTACTGACGCTGGCTATTAATTTGAATGGATTTGGATTACTGAAGGGATGAGCATATTTGTCCGTACTAGTAGGGAATATATTAAGGTTGTAGAATACAAGTACTGACGCTGGCTATTAATTTGAATGGATTTGGATTACTGAAGGGATGAGCATATTTGTCCGTACTAGTAGGGAATATATTGGGGTTGTAGAACATAGGTACTGACGCTGGCTATCAATTTGTTTGGAGTTCGATTACTGGAAGGCTGAGTAAAATAGGTACATTTGGTCCGCGCATGATAGGTATGTTTCGTTGGTAGAAGTAAAGCGCTGACGGTTGGTATTTCGTGGTTTGGTATGTCCATAGAGAAAGTATACATTGTACAAAATGTAAATATCCGTAGGTAACATACTAATGTGTTGTGTTGTTCTGTTTATAATAATAGATACTCTCGAGACTTAGTTAGCAGTAGATGGCCATTTATTAGTAAAGTCGACTGGTAAGTTAGTAGTTAAGTTGAGTCGATAACGGGATAAGTAGTTATTCGATCTCTTGTGTTTGTGTTTTAGATTAGAAGGTGTCGGCAACATATTGGGAGTTGTCCGACCTACTGCATGCTAGGATAAGTTGTTTCTTAGTTTGAATCATATTTTTTTTTGGCGTTTGAAGCTGGCATTGCTTAGTACTGTGTAGGTTATTATACGGTTGCCCCACGTTGTAGTAAGGAGTGGTGTATTAGATGATTTAGGGTTTAGTGTTTTACTCCGTAAGTCGTGGATATTGGACCATTACCCCTCTCATAGGGAGACCTTTTCCCATAGTTGGAACTGATAGGTTTGGTTTAGGCGTGTATTTCTTTTATAAGATAGCGCCATTTTTGTATAAGAAATATCGATTTCTTATGTTTTGGTGCAGTAATTTTTGTTTTGCCCACGTGTGGGAAATTTTTATTTGAAGTGTTCACTAATAATTCAAAATAGTTTGGGCACTTTATCATTACATTTGCGTTATGATTGTTTAGTTGGAGTTGTATATGGTAAATTGTTTTTGTTTTGGCTTTTCCATGAGCTCTTACTGGTTTGGTGCGGTCTTTGTTCTTGGTACTCCTACTGTTTTATTTTGTTTCGGTTTTTCGTTTTCTGTTCTTTGGTTTTCTTTTCCAGGGCACAGGTTTAGACGAATTATTTTATTTCAAAAATGAGTTTTGAAATAAAATAATTCGTAACCCAACCAAAACGGAACTGTAACACGAAAAAATCGTGTTTCTCTTATTTACAAAATTTCTTTTATTTATAATTCGGTTTTAGTGACATCTAGCGGATCTTCACCGTATCACATGCGCTTGCGCTCACGCGGTGTGTGTTTGTTCCTCTATTTGCATACAGATGGCGTTAGTTTGTCATAGCTTCGTATTTGCTTAATAAATTTTTAATATTTATTGCGTTTCAGCGTTGTTTTATCTAGTATTTTCAGGATAAAATAATACTGCAATTTTCGTTTAGCCTTTTCAGAAATTCTAATTGTTTCCACGGGAGTTTAGGCTGTATCTTCCAATGTCATTGCCGACCGGTCTAGAAAAGTTTGACATTTCAAGATGGCAGTTTTTTCGATCGTGATTCAGCCGATTCACAGCATCGGATCGCATTGAGCGATATATTTAATGTGGCCTGACTCAACAAGGCCGGTGAGTGTCGATTTTCGATAGTTTTCATTACATCTTACGTGCTCCGTTAGCCGTATTTCATCTCGCTTGTTTTCTTTCAGATTTTGATTGTGTGATGTGTGGATGCCACGCACGCAACTGCGCAGGATCTACAAGAGAGTAGAGTTTGACTCCAGCATGTGCTGTTAAGCTGGTCTTTTTCCCCCTATGTGGTATGTATTTCCATATATTTTGTTAGGTCTGGCGTTCTTAGTAAAAAAAAATAGAACTGTACAGTGATGGGCCAAATTTTGTTACAGGGTCCACGGTCCACGTCCACGGTCCTAGTCCACGGTCCTAGTCCAAAGTCCATCTCCAAATTTTAAGCTTGATGTTTGAAGGAAGGCCATGGCCAGGCTTAACCCGCGGCGACCCTGATCAGCTGTACTTCTGCAGCCGATACTGAAGTCTGCATGTGTATGAAATTTGCAGCTTCCAGCTTAACTATGTGCACCTCTTCCATGCAGTGGAATTCACTTGCTCGGCTTGCCCTACATGCTATGCAATTTCACAAACTTTTCTAAGGTCAGCTAGAAGCTTTCTTTATTTTTAAATTGTCACATGGGCACTACCTCAGCTTGAGTAAATTATTTCTTAAGTACCAATCTTTTAGTATGTGGATGTGAGGAACAATCCTTTATATGCTATAATTGCAACCTCTATGTATTTATATTGAATATTTTATGATGGTGACAAAGTATTACCTTGTATAATGTAATGTGTTATTTCTACAATAGTGGAACCCATGGACAAAGACCAAATTTATAGTTTCATTTATCTATCCTCATTATAAAGCACTCAAATACACTTTGTTTAAACGTTTGTACTAGGCAAATTATTGGCGCCTTATAAATCTCATAATTTCCTAGTCTCCGGGACGGCCAAAACAATACATGTTTTCAACCCACTACCCTTTCTCATGCCCACTGAACTGCCGGATGTTACAATTTTATCCTATTATTTCATCTTTAATAGGTGCCCAGTTAACTCTATAATACATTATAATTTATAATAAATTGCTCAGAACTCCCAAATTACACTAGTTTAAACTCTTCGGAATTAACATAATAATAATTATTTTATTATTTTTATTAGATAATAGATATTAACTAGTGTATAGGGATTTTACATATCGTCCTAATAAGATTTACAAAGTATAAATTAATATTAATGAAAATGGTTCAATAATTACAGTGTGTCACATTATCAAAAGGAGAAGGGTTACTTAATATAAATCTCATACATAATCTCATGCATTTTTTCATTTACGTTTGTAAACAAAATGCTAGGGCAAGCTTTTATTCTCGTAATATTTTGTTTTACCTGAAACACTTTTTTAATAAACACAATTTAAACTACTTATAAAGGATTCAATTCTTTGATTGAAAATATACAAATTGAGCAAGATTATTTTTAGTTCTGCACTTGGTGCAACTGAAATTAAAATAGACAAAGATTAAGAAATGCATATGAGATGCGTCTGCTGTAAAATTTCACCAAGTGAAAAAAATATCGTAGTTACTTCTTCCATATTGGTGTCGATCCAGCTAATACATTTATTGTTATGTATAGGTAGATACATATAGATGATATTAGATTGATCTTCCATCTACTTGTTTTTATAATTTTACTGAGTTACAGGGTCTAATTTTAAATTAGCTTTAAAATCAGTAAAACCTAATCGACACCATTGGTTTTATCTAAATATTGCCAGTGAATTTTTGGAAGAAAACTGCTGTTTTAAGCATAAACTTTACATAACAGTTAATTGACTCACTTTGAAACAATAATAATAAAATGGAGGAAGTCTTACAGGTACTTTTTACGTATTGTTGTCGAGGTTTGAATCATTATAACAATTAAATTAATAGAGGAGCACATTTTATGCGGATTTATCAAAGAATTTGATATTTGATTGACGTAGGAGTTTTCGTTGAGTATAAAAACATTAATCATATTTTTAATTGATGATGAGATTCATAGAAAAGAAAAGTAAGTCAGTAGAAAGTGCTAAATCTGCCAAACGTTTACGCTGTTCTAGGCGATAAATGTTGTACCTACATCGACCCTTGATTAGATACCTACAGTAGGTATTCTAGGTATACCTTGTCAACTATTATAATAATGATGATTCTGACAGCTCAGAATTCATAAGATTTCCCGTGGGAACCAGATATTTTCCCGCAGTAAAAAGTAGCCTATGTTAATTAGGGTGAACGTAGCTTTCCAATGGTTTAATGATTTCTGATATCCGTTTAGTAGGTTTTTTTTCGTATGAGCTGTCAGTAATCAGTATATAACATTAAAATTCAATCGTCTTACAAGGGCGGTGCGAAAGTGATCATGCTCTACGAAGTTCAACTTAGCCGATTTGCAATATTTATGGCCGTGTGTGTACGGTGCATGTCAAAGTGTATTCAAATAATTAATAAAACAAAGGTGTATTCAAATAATTTGATTGGACGAGTATTTTATTTGATGATAAGTTTGATAGGTAGATCTTTTGTTTCTTAATGGTGTTCTGAATAAAATAGAAAAACTAAAATTATTAAAATAAACTTTAACACCACGATCTAAAACCACATCGGAATTTAGTCAACATTGTTAAAAACTCTTCTACAGATCGCATTCATCATTTTCATTTTATTATTATTCTTTTATCAATGTTTTTGAAACAATAGGTATTTGTGACGTACTACAATGCGTGAGATTTCGATTGAATAAGAATTATTGTGTTATAGGTACTAATAATATTTCTTCTTGAGAAAACCGTGGGTAAAATTATAAAGCTGTTATTGATTAAAACATCCTGTATTTTTCACACTGATAGCTATTGAAAAATGTACCTAAAATTCAACTTTTTCATAGTCACAGTGGTTGAAGTGAGGACTTATCGCGTAGCAATGTCTACTAATTTAATAATTTTAATATTAAATATTAGTCCTTTACTCGCTTTACCTTTTTCATCGTCTACAAAGTACAAGTCTAGTGGAAAAAGTATCCTGTCATTTAGATCTACATATGTGGCTCAAAAAAGTGCACCTTTGAAATACATCCTTCAGTGGACAAGTTCGGAACATGTGCCTTTCAAGTTTATGGGGGTTGGTCGACAAGGTTTCCAAGATAGATATTGTTTATACACAAACTGCTACGTCACTAATGATGTAAACTTCCTCGGTGATGATTACACGAAGTTCGATGCAGTATTATTTTATGGACCTGATGTCATGAGATACTCACGAGGATTGATGCCTCTACGAAGGTCACCAACACAAAAATACGTCTTGGTAAGTGATAAGCCTAGTAGAGACTATCCTATTCATGCGAACTATTTCGACGGATTCTTCAATTGGACTTGGACTTACAAACTGGACTCGGATTTAAGATGGGGACACATTGTGGTGACAGATCTTGAGAAAAACATCATAGGGCCGAGCAAAAACATGCGTTGGATGAAAAGGGACGTAATGAAACCTGTAGGAACTGAGTTGAAAAATATTCTGGGCGGGAAAAAAAGAGCTGTAGTTTGGATGCCTTTGAATTGTAGTGCCACAAGTAGTCGCAAGGATCTAGTGGATAACTTGCAAACTGTGTTGAGAGCACGATATGGGCTCAATTTAGACATTTACGGTGAATGTAGTGATCTTAAATGTATCAGCGGTGCTACTTACGGTGAATATATTGATGAATGTAGTGCAATAATCAAACATGACTATTACTTCTATATAGCTTACGAAGAGATTTTGAGTGACGATTATGTCACAGCAGATATTTTACTGGCTCTAAAACACAACGCTGTGCCGATAGTGTATGGAGGTGCAGATTATAGCAGGTATGTAAAATGTTTTATAACACATTTGCTCGTAAAGGGTCTCTTACTACACCAATTTCAATATTGTATTGTATCTTATTACGTACTTGAGCGTAATCGTAATGTAAAATGTACGAGTGCTGTAAAACACACGAGTTTTTTTTTTAATTAGGTAAAACGCACGGTTTATCGAACGGTACTTTTTTAAATCTTAGCAAAGAGTTTTTATGGCAGAAAAGTGGTCAACATTTTATAAATAAAATTAACTTTAGGAGATAAAGTATAATAAAATAAACATTTAATTCTTTGATTTAATTAATTTTTACAATAAATTACAACCATTTATCTGTAACAAAATCAAAAAAAATATTAATTTAGTTTATTAGTAATACTGGCTGGTTTTTGTGCTTTGCCTTAAAAAAAAGCGCTACGCGATATATACTAGGTAATCTGGGGTACGTTCAGAGCCGCTCGATCGATCGAAATTTAACCTGGTTAAAAATTATATTGCCCGTTCAGAGACACCTGGCAGACGAAATTTCGACTAGGTTAATTTTTATCCGGCCCGTTCAGAGGCGCACCGGAAGTGAAGTTTTATCTGACAGCAGCTAAGGTGCACGTTCAGTGCGTCCCACTAGTATAAGATTCGATCGGTATAAATATCGAACTGGGTCGACTGAACTTACCCCTGTGGATGCGCGCGCATCGCAAATTTGTGAACGAGTAAAAATTATTCCTCGCTTTTTTTCTTTTCGCTGTATTGTTTTAATTTTTTAGCTATTTCCTCGCAAATATGTTATAAAACGTCGTACGACATACGTGCGGTTTGATAATTACAGCCTCTGCTTTCTTGTAGCCCTCGCCTACGGCTCGGGCTAGCAATATCGCCTCGGCTGTAACTATCAACGCACCGCACTTGTATCGTAATGTACTATTTTTGTTTTGCTCTCATTAGTATTAGATAAGCGTATGATACTAATTCCATAATGAAGCTCTCTAAATTTTGGTTCTTCTTTTGGATACAGTATCAGATGGTTAAATATTTTATTCTTCCTCAATATTGTCTGAATTTCTGTGGCTAGAAAAATACACTGGATCATGTTTTAGTTAAGCATGTGATTCGTTTTTTTTGTCCCATATATTTAATCTAAACGTCGTTTATAATGTGTTCCAGTACAGGTAAACTAATGTTTTTCATTTCAGGTTCTTACCAGAAGGCAGCTATTTGAACGCCAAAGAAATGGACACGTACGCGTTGGCTTCAAAAATCAACGACCTCGTTCAAAATCCCGCCGAATACATACAATACTTCAAATGGACGAATCACTATCAATACTACAGTACTCTTGAACATGGAGACTCGAATCAGTACTGTCAGATGTGTGCCTTACTCAATGATGGGAAAGTGAACAAAACTTCAGTGTATGAAAATTTCAGATCGTGGTGGAACGTAGACGTAGAGCCTATTAGCGATCCACCCACCAATCAAACCGTTCATTCATCAACTGAAATAATTGATTCACCACCTCAAACCATTCATACACCAGTACGTTTCGTACACAGGCATAATGTTGTCGCTCCGGATACTGCCAATATTAACGGACTTACTCGCTTTCAACGTATTAAACGTAATGTTAAATATGTTTTGTTTGACGTCATCGGACGTAAAGTATACGACGCTATTAAGGGTTTTGCACGTGACTACGACTACATACGATTTTTTTACGTTAATCAAATTTAAATCTTCTTCTTCTGTCGTGTTGATGGTTCAATTTTGATGTTTGTGGCATCATACAGGTCCTGTAGTGTGCAGATGTTGGGGCACTGACTACATTCTAGTAGGTGTGACATGGTCTGCACGGATCCACAATCGCAAGTTGTGTTGTCACTGTATCCCCACTTCGTCAAGTTGGACCTGCAGCGGCTAACGCCTGTGTCTGCAGTCTATTTAATGACTTCCAGGTCGACCAGGGTAATTTGCGACCTGGTGGCAGCCTTTCTGCAGGTTCAATGTGGTGGGACGGAGGGGGATATTTTCTAACCCACAAGTCACGGCGAGCCTCACTTGTCGGTAGAGTTGACTTAAGAAAGCTATTTCGACTCATTAATCGCGATCTGCACTCATTGGTGTTATGGAGTGGGTGTCTCGAATCTGTTTCTTGTTTATGCTTTTCTACCGAGCAAGCTTATAAAAAGCTACTGAAAATATGCAAGATAATTCTGAATTTTGTAAACACAACCAATTTCTCAGATTAATTCGATTTACAAGTTATTGATAATGATTATGTTTGACTACAAAGATTTTCTTTTTAAAAGTTGTGTTGTGTCTAGTATTAAATAGGTTTTAGGTAACATCAGTTGTATATTGTGATGAGGTTTTTCATTTTAATACAAAAATAATTATAATAGTACACACAAAATCTTGTTTATGCTTGAATATAGCTTTGAATTGACGTACATTTCTGTTTCCTTCACTCAAAGATCATCAGAGAACTTTTATCGATTTTATATTTCAAAAGTTTAAGTTCTGTTTCTTTGGCAATAGAATCTCAGAATTTACTGGATTGAGGTAATACCATGAAATAAGTACCATCCAACTTAGATTTCACGGTTCAGAGTAAGTATGCCTCAACTGGAATAGTAAAGTGTTATTTTAGTTACAGTACCTATATACCTGCAGCAGTTGGTTCATAAACTCGTGGCCACTTTTTGGCAAAAAATATGAGTAAACGGCTAGACCCACGAAAACTCCTTCGTCAAAAACACCCGTCCTACATATCTACATACACTTAACTACACACCGCGTGTTCTACCGTCATCGCAGACCGAAGTGCACCAACACCGAAGTGAGGAGGAGCAGGCAGGTCACGCTCGACGTGATGCCGTGGATCGCGCTCGTATTGCGGCGGAGAATGGCCGCCATTTTGTTGCCTGGAATTTACAAAATGGCGGATTAAGAAGATGGCGGATTTAAAGAAAACAATATTTTCAGGATATAGAAACATTTTTCCCGAAAAGAGCATTTATTAATTTTTATTACCCGACTATTAAATTTTAAAGTGAAGAAACCTTCTTAGTTAGAAAAGGGTAAATCTTTATCCCGAACCATTCAGTATCATCTGTAGCTTTTCTGACCTCCAATTCCAACAAGAAAACGTAAATAGACGCAAGCTCTGTATTGCTCGCACTGCACGTGTATTCCTGACACTGCACATATAGGTAGGTAGTTAGTTGCTAGAATCTTTCAGCGTTACCCCACGCACTATCAGCTAACTTCTTGACATCATAATAGACAAAGATACTCACTGCCCTCCGATACAAAGACGTGAATAGACGCAGGCTCGGTATTGCTCGCACTGCAAGTGTAGTTTCCCGAGTCTTTCAGCGTTGCCCCTCGCACTGTCAGTCGGGACTGCGTGCGCGCACCCGGCTCGGTTTCCACGGTGATGCCACCACGTGTCGCATCATAGTTGATCATGCGGTCGTTGTGGTACCAGAACACGTATTGGGGTGGGGTTGGACTCTGGAATTAAAAACATAAATTTTACGAAAGATGTTGGAGTTGGAGTAGGTCTTCTTTCTGTCAGTGAATTATGGGGTGAACGATTTTATATTAGCAGAAACCGAAAACCGAAAAAAAATAAGGAATGTTTTTAAGAAATAATTTTTGCCATACTAATAGGTAGGTACCTTATTTTTGTATGTCTTAATAACGAATGGGGAAAACGCTAGGTGGTAAAAGAAAACTTCCAGTGAAATTGCAGACCTTAAGATATTTCCAGACCACATACAATTAACTAATTTAAAAGAAAAAAAAACCGTCCTAATTTAATTAACTTTAAATAAGTGCTTGAATTTTCATTGCAACGCCACCTTGAAATTAGACACCTCGAAATATTCGTGTGAACGCAGAATAAAATACCGGCTACACTTTTACTGCTCATCGTGAATAAAAAAGCTGTAAACATAATTCAAATTTATGCCAAGCTCCATCTTTTAGCGAGGTATAAATTTAAGGGCCAACACTTCCTTACCTAAATTATTATTGTGAGAACGTAAAATGTCGATTGGCTCGAAATGAAGGCAAATCGAGCTAATAAAACCCTAGGGGTCAATAAAAGCAAACGTGAAAAATATCGCCAAGCTGTTACTACGCCTACTGGCCCCACCTGAAATTATTTTTGGTTTATTTTCATTAGGGAAATGAAAATTAAGGGCTGCCCGATGCCCGTGTTATGAAAGTTATTTTTATGAATTACTAGCTTCAGAGCCTGTGTTTTTTAAAAGAAAATGTCCGAAAAAAATTGTGATTCATAATTTTTATACACATTAACATGCATTGTAATTTAAAAAATAATACCAAATATAAAATTAAATAGATTAGATATTCATTAATTTTAAAGCATTTTTGTCAATTAGAGCAGCGTAGCGTGCGCGATAGCACATGACTGTAAAATTATGCTCTACCTTAGCATATCGCATGTAATTTATCAAGCCATATTAGTTTTCAAGTACTTAGATAGCTTTGGAAAACTTGTAGAACTATGCCCATTAGTTATTTAGTTGAATATGATATGAGACTTGCAAAAGTAGATGTTTTAATAAGAACCAAGAAGCTTTGAGGCAAATAATTATAGAATCCTATAGAAAAAGGATCCTATAGATGTGATCCTATCCTATATTATCCTACCTATCTACTAAATAAATACAAGTTGAAATAAGTAGTATCAGTAGTATCAGAGGATAAGCTATGCAAACGAAAATATAAAATACATAATGAGATATTTTTCCCACGTCAAAGTAAAGCATGTTACTCCTAGATAACCGAGCTTTCTAAAATTCGTTAAAAAATTCACGAGCTTTGAGTTTATCCGTAACAAACAAACATGCCAAGATTTTCTCATTATAATATTAAAGTAGACAAAGAAAGATATCTTTGTGGACTAGCAACCCAGCCCTACCGCAAACATTATTTCCTTCCCCAACAAGACATGTTTACAACTGCGACATACGTTTTATGAGCTTGCGAAATAATCGTAAAAATCGCTTGTTTCATTTTAGTACGGGCCCCGAATAAAATATGCCGGTTTATGCGAACTATGGCCGTTCCGCCTGATAGGGCAAAGATGGGCTCTTCTTACATTACCTATCTGCAAATATACCTACATAATGATACGTAGAAGCAGGCAAGCTCTCTAAGCAGAGCGTTAAAACCCTAGAAGAAAAGGCTTGGGAGAATTTCAAATTATAGTAATTAGGAGAATTTCGAATCGAAATTATGTGATGGGTTGTCTGACTCCCATCACCTGCTCAGCAATAGAAGCAGCTGATATAGGTACAGGCAAATGAATACTGGTAAACAGATGTCGGTACTGTTTTTACAATCCCTATCTCTATCCGGGCATACTGTAGAAATCAGTAGAAGAGACGAGGATTTTAATGTATTGAAATTCAGGCGAAAGGCAGACAATACCTATCACTATAGCAACGCAACACACTGTTCGTTCTTCCTATAAATAACCCTCAAACTTGTCAGTCGTGGTTATCACCCTAGGTCGCCTAAACACTTCGGGTCGTTGACGCTCTGCCTGCTGAGTGAGAGATACAGGTGTGACTAGTATTTAGGCATACCTTCTCCACGATGCAGATGAGATGGATGACGCTGCCCATATCGACGTGGTGTTCTCCCGAGCCGAGGATGAAGGCTTCAGGTACCACGATCTGCAGCCGCACGTAGTGTGAAACTATCCCTGTTCGCGTTGATACCTGAAAATAAATAAAAAACATCGTCATTAAGCTTCCATTCTGGACTGGGATAGAATAACTTAGAATGTGTCAGCTGCATCTCCACCTGGGAATGCTGTAGAAACCAGCTAAGGGATTCAAAGGTTTCAGTGTATTGTAATTTCGATGGGTTGACAACCTGTCACTACAGCAATATACAGATCTATCTGAAAACTTGTCAGACGTGGAGGAGCGACCTTTGTTTGGGATGCACGCGTAAATATGTATGTACCTATTATGTATGTATGTCATTAAGTGACATCTTATATTATGGTGCTCAAAGAAAATATTTTTCCAAATTTTAACCTAATAAACTGTAATATTACGTTCTTATTCAAAGATTTTAAATCAAGAATCTAGCCAGAATAATTGTTATTAATTATTAATTAAACGATGAAATTAAAAGTTGACATCTACTGGGATTGGTGCGGTATTTTTAGCCGCTTCTGCGCTTGATCCATTAGCATTACCTAACCTAGTGTATTTGACAAGGGTACACAACACTCCGAAATGGATTTTTCTCTGCCATCTAATCTCTCGAACCTAAAGGGCAGACCAGACCTAAACCCAGATTAGACAAAATATTTTAAATATAGATAACGGGAGAGTATTTGTATGTATTTATTCTCCACATAAATTGTGCAATAATTAAAATATTTAAAGTGAAAAATGAAATGAAGAGTATAAGGACCTACGAGTTTAGATGTCTATTAAGTACTAGGAGCTTTTATTACTAATTAAAAAAAAAAAAAATGCATTACCTATTTCAAATAACAGACTAAAGATGTACTATATTACGTAGTATGTTACTAAATAGGCCAGATGTGTAAGACGAGGGTTTTAGTGTTCTACATATTAGGCGAAGGGTTGACAACCTGTCACTACAGCAATAGGTACACATTCCTTTACAACAAGGTACTATATATAAAAAAACAGATGAGATAAAATAAACGTAGCTACGGCGTAGCATGCTTCCGCTACGGCATAGCAAGCTACGAGATGTTTCCTCTCTAAGAATATAATTATATTTTTTATTACATCTTGCTCATTTCCTCAAAACTCTAAGTCGAGCGGAAAGTTTTTACTCCTGAGCGTCGAGGTTAAAGAACGTTATTTTTTTCTTTGCCCCGCGGAATGAAAGCGCCCGGTCTCGCCCTAAGCAAAGAAAATACTACACTAACGTAAGTGCACAACGTAACTTGAGAGGTTAAAATGTAGGTTGAAGTAAAAGCTAGTGGCTGAAATGTACTTGAAACTGAAAAGTTTTAGTTTACTAACGTGGTTGGTGTTTTGTAACTACGCTTGACTGAAGGGAAGGTAATTGAAGTATCGTTGAAAAATATTGGATTTGCAGAGTAGGTACGAAGTTACGAACCTATAATGTACAAGGGATAACTGAAAAGGTATTTGAGCCAAATAGTTGATTTGAATTGTCACTCAACGAACCTAAGGCTCGTATTTATAAAGTGATCTCAAGATTGAGAGCAATATTAAGTATGGATTTGACAGATCGTTTTGTACTGAAATGACATTTCTGATACAATCTCAAATTCGGTGTCACTCTTGAGAGCTAATTATAAATACGGGCCTAAGATGAAATTCTCGACTCCCCTAAAATATGAAACGGCTAAACGAGATTTTTAAAGCTGGCTACGAAATTTGGCTACGAAATGAGACTTAGTGTGTACGACGACGTACGTACGGGTTCGGATAAAGTTTGATAGGCTAGGTCTACCAGACAACTGTCTATGGCTTAGCATTTATTTCAGAAGATTTATTTATTGTTGGGATATTATATTTATACTTGGTAGCTTGACCGCTCTATCGTAAAATTTCGCAAAACTATTCGCAGCGAATTATTCGTGCAGTAGAGCGAATAATGTGAGTGCGCGGCCGACCCGCCTCTGGGCCGCTTGTACGCGCGGCTGCATATAATTTCAGCCTAATAACTGCCATGGCGGTCTAGTGGTCTGAACCTTGAACTCGCGATCCGGAGTTAGTGGGTTCGTTCCTACGATGGAAATTTAGCGAGATTGTGTAGTCTAGATGTTTTCCATTATGCATGGTAAGTTTGACGTCCCACTGGCGTGCATGTTACTTATAGGTGCATGCGTAAGTTTCCGCGTTCCCATTACAAGTTAAAATTACATGAGTGTAACATACAACTTGCATGCAAGTTGAGGTTTCCATTGAGTCGTGTAAGTAACTTACAACTGGCGCGTAAGTCACTTGCATAATGGAAATCCTTCTTTACTGTCTGTAAAATGATTCCATGTCTAAGCCAAAAGTGACCGAGACATAATTGACAATGGAGCGAGTTTACCCTAAAAGTCTAGCAATTTTATTCTTTAGAATTTACCTAAAAGTACCCCAAAGTCTAACCCTAGATATCTAAAAGCCGGCAGATAAAGACTCTTATCTGGAGCATCTTCAGGAAGGAAGCAATTTGCAATATCTGAGGGTCAACGCGGAGACGCGCGTATCTTGTTTCCTCCATCGTGAAACTAGTGGACAGGGCCGGACTTAGATGATATATGAACGCGAAGATGATGCCCTAATAATAAGATAGGGTCGCAGATAAGAAAAGATGCGATACGAGTTTCTTGCCGTTGTCATAATGCGTTTCGGAGCGATGGTACTTCTATACATATTATGGAAGGAAGTCGCCTTTCGCGTACGTATGTCTATGAGCAGCGCACAAACGCTTGGTTTTCGAAAAGAGGTTCTTCTTTAGTGACTTTTTCTTTTACGGTCACAATAAGACACATTGACTTTGAAGTTTATACCGAGATACGTAGCTATACGGAGTGTAAGGGACAGCTTCCTGCAAAGGGTTGCTCAGTCAACGAAACTGAACAAAATATCACCCAGAAATCCTTTCAGGAAATTAAATGAAAATATTTGTTTTCCCTCACAAATTGTCAGATCGGGGACGTGGTTATTTTGTGTGGAAAAGTTTTTTTTTTTCATCTTCTGAAAGAATTTCCTGGTGGAAGTTGTTCAGTATCGTTGACTGAGCAACCTCTATCAGTTTGCGGGAAGCGTCCCTTACACCCGGTATAGGTAGTGTTAATATAAAACCTCCAAGAAATAAAAAGTACAAAAAGTTCCGGACGCTTATTTCCAAAGTAGTAAGTAGGCCGTATCCTAACTGCGCTCCTGCGTAACGACCTCTCAATATTCCAAATAATTTTCCCCATGCAAATGAGATGATATCATCTGCATACAAAACCGTGCGTTTAAACATTCAGTTGAACGATGTTTCTCTTCTTATCTCTACCCTTTCGGCTGTATAGGCTGTTCCCTTGGCGATGACCGTATTCGTCTAATACTTATACACTGTGAGAATGAGAATTGGATTTCTCTTTTTGCTACCCGTTCTTGACCGCGTTCCACGCAGGCCCGTCTTTTCCATTAAGCACTCTGATTATGTCAGAGTCCCACAAAACGTGGGTAATTCCTACCAAGACACTATTATTTTATTTAGATTAACTATGAGATTCATTTGTTTCTTCAAAAAAATTAACCATTGAAATAGAAAACCGAGTTCCATTTGTTATTGTAATAAATGATCTGTAAGATAAAATAATATACTAACCTACTCATGCAAAATATTATTCGTATTCTAGAAATATTATCTCGTCGAATAGAAATGTTTATGTTGTTGAATGATAGTCATTCTTATTTATAAAATAATGACTTAGATAAACTCTGTCTGGAGACTTCTATGATTTCAAAATTTTGCGCAGAAAATTTACTCATTGTGGAATGCAATCTCATCTCCATTTCAACCGTCTTTACTAGGTCTAGCCCAGCAATATTGTCGTACCTACACACGTTGTACTATGAAGAGTCTAAAAAAATCCTTCTGGGGTTTTGGCGTCTGTTTGAATGTGATATTTTTGTGTGAGTATGAATTGGGAAGATAGTAATATTTCTAATATATTCTTTATATTTTTCCATACGATTGCGACAGTAACGCAATTGTATGCTTACTTTTTAAAAGTACGTTTTATTTTTTTAAAGTTGTATCGAAAGGATACATTTTAAAGCTTTTGCCGACATCCAATCAAAATGTTACGTACTAATAAGAATGAACCGCAAAATTCTAAAACTGTAAATAATGCCAGCCTAGCTGCATAGTAAAATTTTTAGTCAAATCCATTATTTCAGTTTACATAGAGTTCTTCAAGATAATACCCTTTATATTTTTATATGTATATTGTAGGGTTGTACCTATATTATGGTTGTATTGAAATGGAACACGGTCGGATGTCTTATAAAATGTAATGTAATGGTTTCTCGTATTGTGTTGTTAGATGTTTGGTTCGGGATTGAACGTCGTTACAGGTTACCCTTGTTTTATATTGGCTGCTGTTCTATGAGTAGGAAAAAGGATTTTATATTTCTGTTGGTTGTGTAGTCATGGTTTAAAAAAAAAACGTATATTCGTATGCGTATATTTTCAATGATAATGAAGGCGGATATCTACGCTTTACTGTTTTTGTTTGATTGTTTTTTTTTTTATAAGAAATTGGTTTGCTCTTGACCGCAGTCTAGGTCGGAAGCGACAGATACAAAGTTTACGATGGAGCGAGCTCACCCAAAGATGCCTGTTCACTCTAACTTTGAAGTGTTGGCGGTTGTATGCATTCGGAAACACAGACGCAGGTAGAGAATTCCACTCTTTTTTTTAAGCAATTAATATAAGGCAAAAACTGTTGAAAAACAGGACATTATGGTGCCTTAATTCAGGGAATACCATGGAATTGATATACTTAGCAGCCTTTAATTTTTCTTCAGCTTTTTATTTTTCTTTAACCTTTTCCATGGAATTGATATACTTAGCAGCCTTTAATTTTTCTTCAGCTTTTTATTTTTCTTTAACCTTTTTTCTTTCTTTCTATGAATTTTACTGTTTTTGCCACCCTGCTTGCCAAAGCGTGGTAAAACCAGCAGTGGCCAATTTCTATTTCAACTGATATAAGTAGAAGCAGTTGTAGCTAATATCTTTTTTGGAGTATAGTCTAGGGTGGTTATAGTAGGTATTTAGTACAGAAAATTCTGAATGAAATATCTCGTATGCAAACCAGCTCATCTTCTAGTTCTGCGAATCACTTAAACTAACTCCCATGAATATCTAAGCACCACACTGAATCCTAAAGAGAAACAAAACCGCCTACAGAATTTACTATTTTATTACCGCCAGTATCTAAAAGCTTAGGTAAATAAAGGGCATAGAGAGCACAATGAGTTATACATGAGGGCCCACAAAACAATCAGCTGTGGACGTGAGATGCGTACAAGTGACGTCATCACCGCATCAGTGACGTACGGTCAGAGAATTGTGCGTTTGGGGGTCTATTACACGACCCAGTAAAAGACGATTGACGTTACGTATAATAGGTACCAATCATGCGCGCGTCTGTCATGCTTGATGCAGATCAGATGCGGTGTAATTTACTTTTATTCATTTAAAAGCCGAAGATGGGTGATTGTACTCATGAAACTAAACAAATTTCGCTGAGGAATATGCCTAGGTTGAAATATGAAAAAAAATGGGCTTCGTGACAGTAGACCGAGTCGATTCGTATTGGGAAACCAATTTGTTAAGCCATGCTCATGTTTCGACTAAATGTTCTATGTGAAATCTTCATTTTATTTAATAGAAACACGGATAATAAAATAGTTTTTCTTATTAAGGTTCGGCGTCTCTTTGATTGTTAGCAGGATTGAACGCACTATTCAATTGATGAATTCAACGCATAAACGTTTGTTTTTATTTTATATATATTTTGTTGGCTCTTGACTCTAGTCTAGTCTAGAACAGATGTGACCGAGAAGTCTGAATCTCAAAATAGTGGTATTTTCAAACATTCAGACAACATGCTACTTTGAACTTTAGCGCGAAGGTGTTTGAAATACCCGCGGCGGCCCCTCGCAAATCCTGTCATCACTTTATTAAAATCGTTTTTTAATTAGCAAAACAACAGATGAAAAAGTTAAATTATTTCATTTAAAAAAAGGGAAAATGAGTCAACGATCTACCTGATGGATAAAACAGGAAAGGTACAATTTCAATGGGTTTTATTTTTGTTTCGCCAGCTAAAATACCAATTACATCGAATTCACGAAATTCACGTCGAAAAATAAAGGAGATTGAAGTTTATGTTTACTCTGAGACTCAATTCATCAAAGCGTGATCCTTAAATCCTGATGAATCGAATACCAATTTTTTTAATTAACGCCGAACGAAAACCGGCCCTTATGTCGCCCGGCTTAATAAAAAAAACTGGCTGCGAATTCACTAAATTGGATTATTTTTATAGGGTTCCGTTTGATAAAATTTGGGAGTAATATTAAATGTTTTGCATTTTATTGACCAGCTATAGGTCTGTCCTCGATTTCAATTAAGCTTTTTGGACAGTGTTATCCCGTGGTTTTCCCACTGACAATGAGATAGTTTCCTCACCAAGGAGTGTAGAAAATGTTCTCTCTGTAAAGTAAGTGGAAGGATGGAAGGAAGTCCATGCTCTCCATCCTTTCCATACCTACTAAGTACTTTAAATGTAGAATTGTGGATTTATTAAAAATTATTTTTTAAATAAGTAAAACAAATCTCTCCTCTTTATCTTATTCTTGTCCTTTAAAATACAAGACTAATTTAAAGTGACGAAATCGAATTCACAGAATCGGATTATGATTCAACAGATACAGCTTTTGAGAGCTTTAATTTTATTCAGAGGGCGTTCGACCTTCCGACTGTGAGAGTGTTACTGAACAGTCAGTCTTTGTAGGTTAGGTACACCTTCCAAATTTGGTTAGAATTTTCTTAGCTTAACAACATTTCTTGGAAACATTTTCTGAAATAGGAAATAAAACATTAGGTCTTCCATATTAAATAGGAAATAACTCGACCAGTTTGTATAGGAGGTTCAAGAAAAATAGTTTTTCATATTGTGAAGTACTAAAAGAAGTTGTTCAGTTTCACGAGTAGGTTCTTTCCTATCAGTATTCCATAACTTATTATTAGACACCGCGTATAAAAGCAATGTTTTTTTTTAAACCGTTGACGCCCGCCTACCCTTTTAAGAATATAGCTGTGATAGATTCTATTATGTTCACGTGCACGAAATATGCGTTACCGCAGAAGGATAGCAATGACAGAATGACAAAATGGTCTATCTTTTCCGAAACGATACCCATAATTTTCCTTCTATTTGTACGGCTTAGTAGATATGATCAGTTGTGTAATATTACCTAGAATAGCCTAAATCAATACAATTCGCGTGCCAAACAGATATTCTTCTTAGTAAATTATATCCTTATGCTTAGGTATGCTCCGTGCCGTAAGTTATGAAGGCGTTGCGTAATTTATTCTGGGATAGATAGGTACAGACAGTAGGTAAGTTAATTCTCGTTTAGAATATTCTTCTCGTCGTTATGTAAGTTCAAAAGGACCACCAACACAACTGAAGAACTATATTACATCTGAAAGTTGTGAAATAAAAAGAACCATTTAATTTGACATGTGAGTGGATTTGGTTGGAGTAGAACGTAGTAGAACTTTACTGACAGGAATGTTCTTTTGACAGGAATTCAAAAGGAGTATTACGTACGTACTCATGAAACTGAATAACCTGGAACAAAATTATTGTTCGCTTGTTTATAAAAAGTAAAGTCATAGCTAAAGAGTGTCGTCATCATCATGCTAGGCACCATAATTCAAAACTTTTTCATGGCATTTTCACCCAAAACATCAAAAAAAGACAAAATGTCTATAATCTTTTCTCCTCATTCAAACACCTTACGGCCTGTTTTACTGCATACCCGCTTAGTATGCTTTACCGTGGGTATGCCGGCACATGCCAGGCTAAAATATTCATCGTGTTGCGCAGTCCAAATTATTCCACATGCAGGCTTTGCCGGAGCAAGAGCGATATATTTTTAAGACACCGCCGTAAGGTCTCTGCAGGCCTCGTGTGAAGTGTGGCATTAGTAAATATTAGAACTAGTAAGGGTTAAGCCTTACGTCCTAGAATGTCCCTTTCGCAAAAAGTCCCTTGGTTGCCAAATGTCCGTAGTTCAAATAGTGGGCCTACTAAAACAGACTTAGAGAAATAACAGGAGCCATTTTGCAAAAGTGACATTTTGCCTAACAGGGAAGCCACGTCTTTGCGCGTCTGATTCTGCGGCAACTTTTGCGTCTGTTTTGGCGTCTGTTTCTGCGGCGGCGTCTAAATTGACAGGCCATGACCAATATAGACCAAGAGCATGATGCCGATACACTTGTCTAAAGTTTTGATAATATTAAATAAATGATACCATTTTGAATTAATGATGCCTGTATAGCAAAACAATACCTATTTATTGTTTGTAATCCAGTAGATTACCAATTTAACTTTTTGATGTACATAATTGGAACACATACAAAATGAAGGAGACATTATTTACGAACTATATACTTTTTTATTTCGATTATATTTCGATTGGTAGACGTTTGATAAGTTTTCATTGAGGTTTGCCACACTCCATGCATACGTTTCATCTGTTTCGATGGTCATCATTTATCGCTAGGTTGACTCCTGTACTAAGAAGCCGCGACCAAATGCGCGAATTTATGTAAACATGTCACGTAATGTCAATATATGTCTAATATATGCCATGTCAAAACCATGGACTTATTGCTAGTAACAGGACTGAGCACTAGGTATAAAAAATTGACATTCTAATACAAGTTCATAGGGTGTAGGTAACGCCCTATGAACTTGTATTTAATATTGAATATGGTCTGCCAGAGCTATCATATAAAAAACGAGTCGAGTGAGATAGAACTCGTATTGAACGAGATACGTGATTTCTTTGTCCCTTTGTAATCGTTCATTTCATAAGTAAAAAACATAATTAAAAGCAACTATCATACATAAAAATAAATAAAAGCAACTAGGGGAGACTGTTCCGTAACCGTATGGCTAAGGCTCAGTAACAAATAAAACAAAATATTGTTTAGTCAACATTTTTGATTATCAATCTTTCTACTATCTCTTTCTTAAACTTTACTCTTTCCTATTTTAGATAACGCCGACTACCGCTATATATCGCCGCAGATGAGCTTTTAAATAAGCCTGAGCACCTTCAAATCAAAATTCGTTTATTTTTTGGCTTAAATGTCAATCAAGAAAACGGACTTGCATGCAATAACACACCGCTAGCAGAATTTGAAATATACCAGAAAAAGAAATTTTAATTACCTAATAACGATAATAAGTGCAGTGCATCATACGATATTACCCCATTATACGGTTTTAAACAAACAAACAAACAAACAAACATTGAATGTGCCAGCCGCATCTCCTCCTGGGTAGGTATATACTTTAAAAACCAGCTAAAGAATTCGAGAGTTTCAGTATTATTTTTTAATTTAGGCGATAACTCAAGTTCAACATTGGTAGCAATTCATGGTTGCAAAATACGCGACTTAACTAATATAAGTCCATAGCTGTCATTTTCTACCATGAGAGAATAGAACCGGATGGCAATAATTTTAGTTGAGATTTAGTTAAGTCGGGATGGTTACGAATCGGGGCCATTATAACTGTTTAACAGGGGTATCAAAGCACGTATGTGTTTGAGTTATAATGTGTGCAAAGCGCGAAAGTCTTCAAATAATTTTTTTTGTTACTGCTGTTTTGCTGACGTCTGATTGGTGGTCCACTGCTAGCAGAATTACGGTAATAAGTGCAGTGCACCATAGGATATTACCCCGGTATACGGTTTTGGAACTTTTGGAACGGTCCCCTTAATTCAAAAGGGACAGAGAGTTCACATCTAGCTATCTCGCACGGCACATTTTCTTGTTGCCGGAGCTCAGTCCTGTTAACATATTGTCCATGTCTGTGCCAGATAACTTTGCGGTTATGTATGGCGCTAGTGTCTTTAGAACATGACACTTTGGAGACTGGAAAAATTAGTTCCATTTTTCTTCACGCGCAAAGTTATTTGGCACGGAATCATGGTCAAAACATGTTAGGGCTGCCAGGTGAAAATATTTTGCAATCTTATCACAGCGTAGTAGTTCTCAAACTGAAATTATATGACGGAAATTTTTAACTATTTATTACATAAAAACTTAAACATTTAAAATATATATACTAAGTGACCCACATCCAAAAAGCTATATACCTACTATTCACATTAAAAAAGCTTTGTAGCTGTAAAATTATTCTAATGTAATGTTTTTATCGCGAACATTGACAGAAATTTCCGTCAATCAGGGGAACTACTACGCTGTGATAAGATTGCAAAATATTTTCACCTGGCA
>JARACY010005011.1:0-23905 GCA_029255725.1 Scrobipalpa atriplicella | reverse complement strand
CAGTACTGGGCAAAATATTGTCAGTCACTTACGGCCTTTTTAAAGTGGCTAGTGTGCGATATTAATGGTCCCGTACTGTAACTAGCGAACTAAGTCGAAGAGCTTGCCAAAAAACTTTGTGACATAAATAAAAGTCCTGATATAATTCATCTTTCTCTAACTCGTCATTTCTGAATCCACTTCGGAGATAAACGGGCGGCAGATGTTTTTATTGATTTATCTACTCGATAGTTAATAACTTATTTTTCCTAATAAGCCTATGTAAATGTAAACACACATTCTATGTTTTTCTATCGCTCCCAGTCCAGCAGGGAAGACAGCAAGGAAATTGTAATCACATAGGAAATCGTAAATAATTATGTTTAAAAATAATTATGTTAATAACCTAAGTAGGTATTGTTATGTCCTCTAAATTAATTTACCTAACTATATGGGTTAATTTGCTAGAAAAAGTTTTCACTTTATCGCTATCACCCTCCATTTTGATAATTAATGTGAACTTGATTTTACTTCGACTGACCTTCAACTTTAACGACGTTATTATACTTGGAACAGAATATAAACACTTTATTTGGGTTGTTCTCGACAATATACTATTTTGGTACTATCAGGCGAATTAAAGTCATGATGTAAGTACTCGTATAAAGATATTTTTCAAGGTTAACAAAGTTATAACTAAACAGCAACGTCAAAATATCAAAAGTTACAGGCCTGAAAATTGTTTATTTCCTCTATTAATGAGTGTGTAAATAAAAGTACTTACCAAGATTAATATAAGAGTTCAAGAACTAATTTAAGTCAACTATAACACTTAGTTTACAACTATCCTTAACTTTTATCACAACCTACGAGTGTTAAAACTACAAAACACCAACTACAAACTAACTGCTGTTTCAAAAGTTCAAAAACAACGTCTAGATTTAAAATAGAATACAAGGTTTGAAAATTGAATACTTTTCCGTTTACTTTTTCAGCGGCATTCACATTCGAAGTTCGAATATCTCGGTTGCAGAGGCTCGCGCAGCCTTCGCGAGGCTTAAAGCCAGACTGCCGCCCGCCCTAGCCGCCGCCCAGCGGCGCACTCGGCGTGAATTCCCGCGGTACTGAAAATTTTATTCAGGCTTTCGTTATCTCACACTTTCTGAACTCCGCAGGCTACGGAACGTGTAGCCTCGGAAGGTATCTATGTAATTGGATGTGCGGAATACTTTTTTGTATTTTGATGCCGGCTGAAAAGCCTGTGAAAAGGCTATATTTTATACCGCAGGATTGAGACTCTCGTTACTTAAAAGTTTCGTCTAACCGCTTCCTTGCATTAATTTTTTAGTATTTAAAGTCAAACTTAGATTTTATAAGTAAGTATTCTTCACTTCACAGCCTATATAACTAACTACACACCTATTTTTTATGTATTTTGTCTGGTATTAAGACTGGCAAATATTTCAGACAGGATTTACTTAGTATATCTGCAGCGATTAGATTTTACGCCTTCATATTTTCATTATGCAATTTTTAATTCTTTAAGTTCATGAATATGCATTTGATAGTGCTTTTCTGTTCGCTAATAAAATTTCTATCTCCACATTTCAACTTCAAGTTCACTGGCTAAAAACCTGATTCCATTTAATTTTCTTACTTCAACAAATTATTGTAGCAGATTCAACGCTGAATCTTAGCGTGGCATGACTCTCATATAAATTAGTCGGCCGTCTGATTGTTATTCAAGAGACAGTTGCAAACAATTTCTACAGTTTATGCAAATGCAGAAAGTATTCAAGGTACCTTAGTTTGCTATCTTGTGATGGATAGTCAGTTGCAACACGCAAGAGGGGGAATGGGGGGGAAACAGACGTCTAGGTTTTGACAGTTCAGATGGGGAGATAAAGAAAGAATTTTCTTGGAGTTGTTTAATGAACTACCTTGAATCATTTTAAGGTTCCATATTTAGACGACTAACTAGTACTTTTATTATTATTGCCATTTATGTTTCTTAAAAGTGAGGCAAAATCAGACATGATAATGAAAAAAAAAATGTGATGGGCCTATTTAGATTGAAATTGAAGAACGCTACATTGAATTTAAGTCCTAAACCAGGCATTATTGAAATTAGTTGTAGAGTCATCGAAAAATCAATATTCGATTATACTTACCTAACTTTTGTTTCGTTCTTAGTTGAAAACTTCACATTGATACCTAGATCCTCTACAAACCTTTAAATCTCTGTAATAAAAAATATTTTATTCTGATATTTAATAGACTACCACCATATTTTTTTTAAATATTTTTGAGTATGACGATCAAGTTTAAGAAAAACCCATTATATTTGTACCTATCTAATTTAATACGTTCGCAATAAAGTTCCATGAAGCTTTTATTAAGTGCTATGTGACAAATAAAATAGCAACGAGGTCGGGAAAAGTCAAATCTAGGACAAACCTAGGCTAAACTTCTTTATATAGCACTTTATTTATCAAGTTAATGCTTATGCCTTTACCATAATAGATCGGGAGCCTTTGATATTTTTCTATAGAAGTACAGAAAACATACAAAAAACGAATGACACTATTTTTAGCTTATTTTTACTGTTTGTGTTTATGTACCTCTCTTAACTAAAGGATGAATTTATGGAAGATTTTTATTAAGGTTTTGATTCGCTTGAAATTATTCTTGTATTCCAAAGTTTCTTATGTAATGGTAATGGCTCTCTATCTTAAAATAATTATCAATTGTAATTTCGATTTGTTTCACTTTATGTCTCGTTGGTAAATTCAGATGTATTTCAAGACGCTAGAATTAAATCAACGGTTGCTTCCTTTTTACAGTTTAGAGAAGTGTAAATCAGTGTTACCTGAGCTCCTATACTATGAAGTTAATTTTGCATTTCAAATGAGCACCGCGTTATCACCGTGAACGCGAATCGCTATAACCACGCTAAAGTCGTGTTATTACGGAACATTCTAAGGTTATCTTTTGACTTGTAATTGTTGGAGATTATGGCCTTTATAGCCTTATTTAGGATATCAGTTTTGGTGTTAGAAGTTCGAGTGCTTGCTCAAAATTTGCTTAGGTAAACAATTTTGCATATCGTTAAGAGTGTTCTCTTCTTAGACTTCCCTGCGGGTTTTATCACCTTTAACTTTTTTTGTGGATCATAGGTAAACATTTGCCTGCATCTCACTTGACGGAAAGTGACGATGCAAACGATGCTGTAGCTTGCTTACCTAAGCCAGCTGGAGCGGAGTTAAGCACACCTTAGTTTCAGAACTAGTGATTTCTCCAGCTCATATAAGCTTAGGTAAGCAAGCTACAGCATCGTTTGCATCGTCACTTTCCGTCAAGGAGATGCAGGCAAATGTTTACCTATGATCCACAAAAAAAGTTAAAGGTGATAAAACCCGCAGGGAAGTCTAAGAAGAGAACACTCTTAACGATATGCAAAATTGTTTACCTAAGCAAATTTTGAGCAAGCACTCGAACTTCTAACACCAAAACTGATATCCTAAATAAGGCTATAAAGGCCATAATCTCCAACAATTACAAGTCAAAAGATAACCTTAGAATGTTCCGTAATAACACGACTTTAGCGTGTTATAAGCGATTCGCGTTCACGGTGATAACGCGGTGCTCATTTGAAATGCAAAATTAACTTCATAGTATAGGAGCTCAGGTAACACTGATTTACACTTCTCTAAACTGTTAAAAAGGAAGCAACCGTTGATTTAATCTAGCGTCTTGAAATACATCTGAATTTACCAACGAGACATAAAGTGAAACAAATCGAAATTACAATTGATAATTATTTTAAGATAGAGAGCCATTACCATTACCATAAGAAACTTGGAATACAAGAATAATTTCAAGCGAATCAAAACCTTAATAAAAATCTTCCATAAATTCATCCTTTAGTTAAGAGAGGTACATAAACACAAACAGTAAAAATAAGCTAAAAATAGTGTCATTCGTTTTTGTATGTTTTCTGTACTTCTATAGAAAAATATCAAAGGCTCCCGATCTATTATGGTAAAGGCATAAGCATTAACTTGATAAATAAAGTGCTATATAAAAGAAGTTTAGCCTAGGTTTGTCCTAGATTTGACTTTTCCCGACCTCGTTGCTATTTTATTTGTCACATAGCACCTTAATAAAAAGCTTCATGGAACTTTATTGCGAACGTATTAAATTAGATAGGTACAAAATATAATGGGTTTTTCTTAAACTTGATCGTCATACTCAAAAATATTTAAAAAAATATGGTGGTAGTCTATTAAATATCAGAATAAAATATTTTTTATTACAGAGATTTAAAGGTTTGTAGAGGATCTAGGTATCAATGTGAAGTTTTCAACTAAGAACGAAACAAAAGTTAGGTAAGTATAATCGAATATTGATTTTTCGATGACTCTACAACTAATTTCAATAATGCCTGGTTTAGGACTTAAATTCAATGTAGCGTTCTTCAATTTCAATCTAAATAGGCCCATCACATTTTTTTTTTCATTATCATGTCTGATTTTGCCTCACTTTTAAGAAACATAAATGGCAATAATAATAAAAGTACTAGTTAGTCGTCTAAATATGGAACCTTAAAATGATTCAAGGTAGTTCATTAAACAACTCCAAGAAAATTCTTTCTTTATCTCCCCATCTGAACTGTCAAAACCTAGACGTCTGTTTCCCCCCCATTCCCCCTCTTGCGTGTTGCAACTGACTATCCATCACCAAGATAGCAAACTAAGGTACCTTGAATACTTTCTGCATTTGCATAAACTGTAGAAATTGTTTGCAACTGTCTCTTGAATAACAATCAGACGGCCGACTAATTTATATGAGAGTCATGCCACGCTAAGATTCAGCGTTGAATCTGCTACAATAATTTGTTGAAGTAAGAAAATTAAATGGAATCAGGTTTTTAGCCAGTGAACTTGAAGTTGAAATGTGGAGATAGAAATTTTATTAGCGAACAGAAAAGCACTATCAAATGCATATTCATGAACTTAAAGAATTAAAAATTGCATAATGAAAATATGAAGGCGTAAAATCTAATCGCTGCAGATATACTAAGTAAATCCTGTCTGAAATATTTGCCAGTCTTAATACCAGACAAAATACATAAAAAATAGGTGTGTAGTTAGTTATATAGGCTGTGAAGTGAAGAATACTTACTTATAAAATCTAAGTTTGACTTTAAATACTAAAAAATTAATGCAAGGAAGCGGTTAGACGAAACTTTTAAGTAACGAGAGTCTCAATCCTGCCGGTATAAAATATAGCCTTTTCACAGGCTTTTCAGCCGGCATCAAAATACAAAAAAGTATTCCGCACATCCAATTAACATAGATACCTTCCGAGGCTACACGTTCCGTAGCCTGCGGAGTTCAGAAAGTGTGAGATAACGAAAGCCTGAATAAAATTTTCAGTACCGCGGGAATTCACGCCGAGTGCGCCGCTGGGCGGCCGGCTAGGGCGGGCGGCAGTCTGGCTTTAAGCCTCGCGAAGGCTGCGCGAGCCTCTGCCAACCGAGATATTCGAACTTCGAATGTGAATGCCGCTGAAAAAGTAAACCGGAAAAGTATTCAATTTTCAAACCTTGTATTCTATTTTTAAATCTAGACGTTGTTTTGAACTTTTGAAACAGCCAGTTAGTTTGTAGTTGGTGTTTTGTAGTTTTAACACTCGTAGGTTGTGATAAAAAGTTAAGGATAGTTGTAAACTAAGTGTTATAGTTGACTTAAATTAGTTCTTGAACTCTTATATTAATCTTGGTAAGTACTTTTATTTACACACTCATTAATAAGAGGAAATAAACAATTTCAGGCCCTGTAACTTTTGATATTTTGACGTTGCTGTTTAGTTATAACTTTGTTAACCTTGAAAAATATCTTTATACGAGTACTTACATCATGACTTTAATTCGCCTGATAGTACCAAAATAGTATATTGTCGAGAACAACCCAAATAAAGTGTTTATATTCTGTTCCAAGTATAATAACGTCGTTAAAGTTGAAGGTCAGTCGAAGTAAAATCAAGTTCACATTAATTATCAAAAATGGAGGGTGATAGCGATAAAGTGAAAACTTTTTCTAGCAAATTAACCCATATAGTTAGGTAAATTAATTTAGAGGACATAACATACCTACTTAGGTTATTAACATAATTATTTTTAAACATAATTATTTACGATTTCCTATGTGATTACAATTTCCTTGCTGTCTTCCCTGCTGGACTGGGAGCGATAGAAAAACATAGAATGTGTGTTTACATTTACATAGGCTTATTAGGAAAATAAGTTATTAACTATCGAGTAGATAACTCAATAAAAACATCTGCCGCCCGTTTATCTCCGAAGTGGATTCAGAAATGACGAGTTAGAGAAAGATGAATTATATCAGGACTTTTATTTATGTCACAAAGTTTTTTGGCAAGCTCTTCGACTTAGTTCGCCTAGTTACAGTACGGGACCATTAATATCGCACACTAGCCACTTTAAAAGTAACATTTCCCAGCGATCGTACCGCTGATTACCTACTTATACAGCGGTGGACGCCTAGACAGATGGCTCACTTGAAGCAATAGGTACCGCTATTTTGATCAACGTTTACAGGCATTCTCAGGCCTTGCTAAGCGAAATTCACAAGGCCGTTGAACAAGGCTATCGCGGTACTTGAACCACGTGAGTGACTGCAGATGACGAGAGTGGACTTTCAGGTGAGGTTGTACTGTACAAGTTCCACAGAGTTTTTTTTTTTCGAAATGCATTTGCCCTTGACTCTAGACACCTAGGTCAGGAATGACCGTGACACAGTCGACGATGGAGCGAGCAAACTAATACAGCAAGCTGTTTGGCGCCGTTTAAAGTTGACTTTGCTCAATGTGCTATATTTTTGGCCCTGTACTGTATGGCATTTGATTGAGAAGTTTGCTCACCAATGTCTGGAAACTTCAGTAAATGTATTTTCGGCCTAATTTGATGAAAAGATATTAATTTAGTAGTGTGTGTAAACTTCTGCGACCGCAACTTTGTGAAAGAAATTTAATGAATGTGCCAAGATGTTATAAAGCAGTAATTACTATAGAATCAAAGTTAGATAGATTAGAGGGGTAGTAGCAAGTTAAACTTTTCGTATGTTGTTTGGTGTTAATGGTTAATTAATTATTATATCCAGTGTGGAGGAAAATTAAAGTCACTTTTTCAATTTAGTTTTGTTTTTTGATATATATATTTGTAGTTATTTATTTCTTAGTATCTTCACGGCATCACGAAAATTGAATATTAAACTAGGAATAAATATGCTCATATTTTACATGACATTTAATTTGCGCGAAAATAACTGCCACTGGAGAGACACGCATGAATTTATCGTAGCAATATGCACCCGTCTTCAAAACAAGTTGCGACACGTCCAAATTGGTCGCATGATCGCTACCATGCTCTATGCCAGGGGTCACCAAGTAAAGTTTCTTTTGGGTTCCGTATTTTGATTAATTTTAAGTTACTGATCTTTTAGAGATCAACCTCAAGCGTCAGTGGCCAACATCAAGCTTAATGTTAATGATAATTCGTTTTGTTTTTAAATTAAGGGGCAGTTCATACCAGGAAGTGACACGACGCCACGCAGCGCGCAATTTTTAAGAGTTTGATGCAATATAGAACTTTACTTACTATGTGAAAAAAGATCAGAATTAATTTTAACGGCAGGACTCAAAAATTCCTTGCTGCGTCGTGCGGTGCAGCCTGTCAGTTAGTAGTACATAGTTACAATGACATGAATCTTTAGCCAGCTTCACATTGCATTTCGTCATGCCATTTGGACCGCGGTCCGCCATTTGGCGACCCATGCTCTATGCGATCTCAATATGCACGCATGAATCACGCGTACGTCCGGTGCGTTTGATTTACGCCGGCGAGTTTAACTTGAGCGTGCATTGACGTGCATTTGCGTGCGTGCGCGTTTCTTTTGGTAGGTATCACTTTCAAATGAGATTGATAGTGAACTTGCCCACACTTTGGTCGGACAGTTCTTTAGCAAATCTAAATTGAAAAAGATATTTTGAGTTCAAACTTTATGCGGTTCGGATTCTTCGGATTCGGTTTTTAAATATCAACTACACAATTCAATAAGTCCACTTAGAATCTTAATTATGAGATTTATTTCTATTTTTCCAATGTTAGAAGTAGCATAGGTCATACCTAGTCTATCGCCATGGCCTACGATCTATCATCATACCCAAGTATGTTAAAAATCGGCTTGGTTGTTCAGGAGTCAAAAATTGGCAAACATAACAGACAACTGAACATCAAAATAAAATCGATAGTATACACGAATGTACCTACCTATAGAAAAGATCTATAGTGTTCATTTACATGTGCGTATGGTCTTTTTGGGTCCAGCATCTAATTGAGAGTGGCGTCGGCGCCGGAGTATGTTTTGTTCCTCTCTGGTGAAATGTTCTCTGTAATGTGAATCATTAATACTTAGTCGCATTGACAGTTACAACAAGGAATACTTCAGCTGCTTTTCTTCTCGGGCATATTAGAGTCTGTGCAAAAAGAGAACAGGCATAGAATCAGAGGGTGCACCTTTGTATTAATTAGCCCACGGCTGGTTGCGTGGCGTTTATGCCTAGGTCTTTGACCTAAAACCTCCAAAATTGAATGTAGAAGGTTACTGTTAAAGATTTGGGCATAATCCTCACACGCACAAGCGACAGTTAATTAAATACAAATGCACGCCCTCAAATTCCATGCCTGTTTTCTTTTCGCACAGACTCTATAGAAATTAGGGAGGTGAGGTTCTATAATATTACCTATAATATTATGTTCTACATAACATAACATATAGTCACGCGTTTATCCCATAAGGGGTAGACAGTCCATCATAGGCCCAGTAAAAATGACAATTTCAACACGCCTGAAAAATATTGAGAAAAACGTTTCTTTCTGATAATAAATTACTTCCCCCAATATTATACAGACGCGGATCTAAGTAAACCGTTAACTCTCTGTCTACCCAGTATGGATTCAAGCGTGATTGATGTATGTAATTCAGAGTGGTGTCGGCGCCAGAGTTCGTTTTGTTCTTCTTTGGTGAAATGTCCTCTGTAATGTGCATCATTAATACTTACTCGCATTGACGGATATGTCGTCGTCTTGTTTTGTCAGCGAAAGGGCAGCAAGCCAAGTGACAACTGGTTATTGGATGTAATGTCATCAATGAGATCAGCTGTCGAGAGTTGAATGAACTGTGAAATTAATAGTTAAGTTTTATAACAACTAAAAAAAAAATAAACACATCCCTTGAAGGGTAGGTAAAGCAACAACGGCGTGGTGAAATTTGTTTTGCTACACACGTCATCCTGGCAAATTTTGAGTGTCATACAGATATCAATTTATTTGCATCATCAAAAAAAAAAAAACTGAAAAAAAATACCAAAAAGACCTGTTTTAAATTAGTTTTCAGTAAAAAAAATAGTTTCTGAAATATTTTATCAAACCAATCAATATTGGATTTTTGGGCAGTCTATCAAACTTGTTTTACTTACAATAAAATAATAAAGTGAAACATACAGTGCACTCTTATAGGCTGTAATTAGTCCCAGCGGCGGAATGTGTCCGGGAAAATTTACGGACATAATTTACGACTGGGAAAAAAGGGAATACAAATACGGCCACGATAATACGGACAGAATTAGCCGAGTTGGGTTTCAGGGCGGTTTATATGGAGTTTATGGTTTATGGCATTTTTTGGAGAGTTTTTCTGGCTTTTATTTATAGGATGGAAGAAAAGTACAATTTGACGTTTCTGAAAAAAAAAGGAGACGTTTTAATTGGTTTAAACGCTCAATACGGTAGGTAATAATTATTTCCAATTACCTTGGTCTAGACAGGATAGAACTTTAAACCCTCGATCCAGTTAACGTAGGATCAAGCATTACAATTTTTTTTATTAAGTAACTATTTTTAATAAGACAGCTGTTTATTTGAGAACATTAAATCAGTCTTAAAAGTACAGATCAATAAACTGAATTAAAAATTCAAAGTAAGTGCTTTATAAATGCAAAAAAAATAAGGATGAATTATGTTCCTTTGATCGCCAAAGCTTCGATGTCATCTCAGTCACTATACACTGGTGTTATAGGGCTTAATTATATAAAAAAAAACTTTTTTTATTTCGTAGCGATTTTGTAGGAAGAAGGTGCAGTTCACATAGCTAAGGTATATTTAGACAGCGCGAACGCTCAAGTGCGTCGATCAATATCTATCGAAGACATGTGCTTCTCTGACAAATGCTCACCTTATCTCTCTCAAATTTATCATAATTTATCATAGATCTATGACTATTCCCTCTTCATATTATTTGCTACATTTGGATAAAAGATTATCGCCTCATATTATGAACACTTTTCAGCACAATCTGAATTAAGATTTAAATTCTCAGCATTGCTAAATACAAAATTCAAATAGTGATAGATAATCTCTGCATAGGACTATTGACCATTTTATACATTTACAAGACCTATAAATTTAAAGATAATAAATTGTGTGTCTACCTACACCTACCCAATACTGAGTATGTTCAACGAAAAATTTATTCTAAAAAAAAGGCATTTTAAAAATGGCTACGCAATCTACGTCACGTTACGTAACTCAGTCGACGTAACGCAAGCCAGCCGCGCGCTGTGCCGGCTATTTTCGATTTTATTGTAATTTATAGAAATTCCGTCTCCGGAGAGATTTATCCCAGTGCTAAAGCCGATTTATTCTCCTTTTATTTTTACACCGAACTGGAGATTGTTATTGGTATAAACGTTGATTAAAATTTTGTTTTTTTCTATTTGCTTTTATTACCCAATTACACATTATAACAATATAATAGTAAGTAAGATTATAATTAGGTAAAAATTTAATTAAAGTCCAAAAAAACGAAATGGAAAACACAATTTAACAAAAATCTGATAGGTAAACTATACACTTTAAAAATTAAAAACGAAAATTTTCAGCAAAAGCAAATGATACCTATCTTTAGCAAACTCAAAGATTAGTTATTAAAAAAGTATTAGTAATTCTTTATCAGCATATCTAAACCGGCAGGTATTTAGTGATTAACCAGTACAGAGGATGTCAAATTAGATTGCTCAATTTGTACCTACTAATAACATTGGTTGTATCGGATATGATCTTCGGTAGCAGTAATAATATTGCTGTGTGATAGCTCAAGCTTAACGTTTGCAGTTATGTAGTAATGATCTACCTGAACCAACACTGATAACACACCAAAACATTTCCAATAAGCAACCTATATCAACGGATTATGTCACAGACTGTGTAGGAATAGACTTCTCTTAGTCTTGTATTGGTAAGTAACTGCCTCTGTGGTCTAGTGGTCTAAGCCGTGGGCTTACGATCCGGAGGTCCTGGGTTCGATTCCCAGGGGGGGAACACAAAGTTGATATTTGTCAATTTATCACTTTGTGAGGTTTTCCCCAGTTTGGTTAGGACATTGCAGGCTGAATCACCTGATTGTCCGAAAAGAAAAAAGATTCCGTGCTTCGGAGGGCACGTTAAGCCGTCGGTCCCGGTCGCTGTCTTTGATAGTGGTCGATACTGAAACCATGTCAGAGGCCTATAGCTGTGCTACTAGGCGGTTTGAAAACTCTGACACCAGGGTTTATCGGGTCGTTGTTCGACTCGAAAATCCACTCGCTAAGAAGAAGAAGATTGGTAAGCGATCTCGAGATTGAGAGGAGTACCTAATTATGTATTATGTTTTGTACTGATATGACTATTCTGATACACACTCAAATAGCGCGCAGTTAGGATCTTACTCGGATAAATTATAATACAAGTTTTTTTTCTATTCTACACTGGAGGATTTATCAATCGTAAACGCACTAAAAGGTTTTTTTTTGTTCCAACCGACAAAGTCAAATAAAATTAAAAACTTTGTCCTAAGATATTTGCAAAACATCATTTTGTCTAAAAAGGAAAGTTTTCATCGCTCTAATCAGATAATTTTTTGTATTTGATACTTACTTTTATTTGGATAATTTGACCAATTTAGTCTTTGAACTATTTTCCTGCTTTATCCTTCCTTGTTGCTCTATCTGTGGTGAATTTCTACTGGTTGTCCAAATATGTTTGTTATGTTACATACGATATTGGATCTGATCTTGTATGAATCAATCTTAATTAGGTTTGAGATATGATTTGAGTGATTAGTTTAAATTATACTATTCATAATAAGGTATATTATACACTGAGGTATACGTGATGGATGCGTAAACGTTTTTGAAGAGGTTTTTTAATTACGCTCATCAAACATGTTAGGAATTGTTTGGAAAGTAATATAATTATCATCATGTTAAGCAAAAACAAAACACGATCACATTCATGATCTCCTTATAGGATTACTATATTAAGGCACATTAAGGCGAATGAATATTTATTTAAATTCTTTATTATTAGTAATCAGTCTGTCCGACTGAAAATCGACTCCGGAACGACTTATGCAGCAGACAATATTATACATTTCCAACTAGACTTATGTAGGCTTAATGTAAGTTTCACATCGTCCAGAAAATTGTGTCAAGAACTAAAAATGAAATACAGTCCTGTATTTCAACGATATTTCATATTTTGCGAAGTTTCAAAATACTCTAACTGTAATGTAAATGATTGAAAAGCACTAACCAAAATCATTCTAGTGATAATTGAAAACCATCCTGCCACAAAAGCATTGATTCCCGAAAGCGGGCTAGATTTTCTATGTTAGTGATGAAAAATGTTTTGAAAAATTCGAGAGATTTTTGCCAGAGTTGATCGTGAAAGGTGTATTGATGGAATCCAGGGAGAATCGAACATCGTGCCTATCGGAGTAGTACGGGAGCTAGAAACAGTGTTCAAAACAAAATAAGTTATAAAATGACAGCACTTTTCAGCAGCTTTTAGTTTTAAAATTATAATCATGTCAAGTAAAATGAGACGTAACCTAACTTGATTCAAGAGTGATATTGCTTTTATTACAATGATTATGGCATTATTTCTGTTTCTCACCGGCCAGATCTTTCTGTTGCACTCACGGTGCGGAAAAGAAAGCTCCGACTGTTTCGGTCAGTTTTGTCGCCAGTGCGTAAAAAAAACTTTAGTTGTTAGTTGAAAATACGTTAAATATTTTTTACGTATATAAAAAAAAAACATTTGCAAAAGCATCATGCACCAAATTCCGACCCCGGCTCCCGTACTACACCGATCGAGGAACCCGGGACTGAAGCTCCATTACATGATTGAAATGTTTTGTGTCGATTGCGGGCGGGAGTCGAACCCGCACTGCCTGAAAGCGAGGCGGGACCAAACGACGGAATTAAATTTTTATGTTTGGCGGCCACGGATTTTGGCACAGTTGGGAAATATTTTGGGAAGAATTTTTTGGTTTACTGACAAGTGGGATTTTCGAGTAGATGACTGATGAACCATATATCCTGGGAACTCTGCCTCTATGTGGCATGCTGGACAAAATATTTTTCATGTAACATATCAATGAAATTAATAACTTTCAGGAAATTAAAAAGAAATTTAACTTTCCCTTAAAAATGACGACCTCAAACAAACAAATTGTATGGAAAAGTCAACGACTTTTTGCATTTCCTGAAAGAATTTCCTGGTGAAAGTTGTTCAGTTTCGTTGACTGAGCAACCCCTATCAGTTTCTGGTACGCTGTCCCTTACACCCGGTATAATTATTCGGTTCAAAACGTAACGCACTTTTTCTGCAGATTTTTGTATTTCACTCCACTTACATAAATATATATAGTTGACGGATAGAAATACCGTCGGCACGTTATTTATGTAAGAGCCATGTCGGCCGTACTACGGTTTAATACACTCACATCTGACGTGAATGAAAAGAATCAATACGTTTTTTTACTGAACTCATTTCATTGGGGAGTTCAGTATGTTGTGACGGCCATTGACATAATCACGTGTATATCCGCTACGGGTTCGGTAGACCAACAACGCTTTAATAAAAGCAGTTTTCATGACTTTTGACAAGTTTTATGGGCATTTCAGAATTTATGGCATTCAAGTTTATAAAGTTGCTGGGCGGATCGGAATGAAAATTGGCACACATTATATTGGTTTTGGTCCTAGGATAAGACATAGGTGACTTTAACTTGGGAAAAACCTTCATTTCCACAGGAAAACTCATTTAACTTGGGTGAAATCTCGGGCGAAAAGCTAGATCTAAAAGAAAACTTTACTCAAGCAGGACTCGAACCCACGACCCCTCCGATCCTCTTATCAATTTTTTGTACTATTTACCAGTTGTATTGATTATTTTAAATTGAATAAAGGTGCCGGCTGTTACTAGTTATTACGATACACCATTGCTATGAAACAAAAGCGACACAGTCTACAACGTGTAACAGAAAGGGTATATGCATCGAGAAATGTGTGAATCTACCCATGAAACTGAACAACTTTCCCTAAGGAACATAGATCGAAATACGAAAAAAAAATTTTGACTGCTAAATACTAAATACGCTATCAGCTGATGCATTTTGTATGAAAGGTCACAATATTTTTTTTCGTTTTTTGACCTATGTTTCTTAGGGAAAGTTAATCAGTTTCATGGGTAGATTCACACATTTCTCGATGCATATACCCTTTCTGTTACACGTTGTATATTAAAATATAGCAATGCATGTTTTACGTGCTACATATTTTCCTAGTACAGGATTTCAAAGCTATTCTGAAATTCTAAAAATGACTAATGTAATATTAAAATAAAATAAACAAATAAATAAAATGGGCAGAGCATGATTCAAAGATCGTTCCGCCACGTCCGAGAAATGTTATTATCAGTTATTTCAGATAGATTTGTATATTGCTGTAGTGACAGTTTGTCTGCCCATGTGCGTGAGTTCGGCATAGTGAACATGTAATTGCGAACGCAAGGTCGTGTGTCTGTACACACAACCACAAGTACCTACCTATGGCCGAGTGGCAGTCGTAAGATGAAACGACATACTAGATAATAAAACACTTGTTTGAAATTTATCAAGTGACATGCTGTTGTTTCTGCTCTGTTCACATCAAAAGGGCCAGCCATAGTCTGGTGGGATCGTCTGTCACTCACAATGTATTATATCAATTTACGGATTGGAGTCAATGTGCTCGATTGTTTGTTGATTTTTTTTCATTTTGTCCGATATGTTTACGACTACGACTCTTTTTTTTTCTACTCCAGGGCAGTTGTAACCGAGACGGTAAGGTTCACTCAGTAGACGAGGGAAATGTGGGCATAAACAAGAAATACCTACAGCTACATAAAAATTCAACGAAGCTGAACAAACCTGGAGAAAGACCAAGTTATTTTTCAGGTTTCAAAATTAATCTCTGCTTTCCGAATACATCTGAGCATACCTATCGGCCTCGCCTTCTCATAACTCTACTGCCTCCAGCGTTCTTCTTTATCACCCATTTTTTTTCGTATCTTACTCTTTTACCGGTCATTTTATAATATTGCATGTAATTTGTCTCAATAAGTCCTTCAAAACTTCACAGCTAGCCTGGAACTAATATACGTAACCACAAGTTTATAGAACAGAGTCTGCTATTCATACCTAACTGAGGAGTATGGATAGTTACACAACTCGGCAAAGCCTACAACCGCGGGCGTATCACAACCAACTGCCAGAGCGTTTTAACCCCGGGTTTTTGCCAACATCGGTATCGACAACTAGTGTCGTACTCATTTAGCCGAAAGCCGAAGGTTTGGTTTGTACTAATTTAGTAGGTTAAATCAGTAATTAGTAGATTCATAGTTAAAAATGATTTGTACACAAGTTATTAATATTATTGCATTATTTAATTGTAAGATACCTAAGATACAGGTAAATAATTTACTTAGTTTAGGTATCAATACAATTTTTTCAGACTTAAAATAAATCACTAGTCACTTACTTTAAGCAGTTATTGTTTACATATTTCATTCTATTAAGTATCTATAAAGTTAGTAACTAATAAATAATAGCATTTATACTTATTAGTCCGTAATTAAAATTTCATGTAAACATTATTTTTATTTTTATGAAATAAATTATTATTATTATTGTGCAAAATTGACCTTAAGCCGAACACACTACGATCGCGGGTGTATCACAATAGAACACAACGAACTGCCAGTGTATCAACCTGTGGTTTAGCCGATGTCTGTATCAACAGCTAGTATTGTAAAGCTTTTTCCGAAGGTCGAGGGTTTTTGCAAAATTGTGTCGAAGCCGATTCGAATGTATTTTAGCTGTCATTTTATGGCTTTTTTCGAAGGGGACAAATATGGCTGAAACTAGACCAGCCGCACTATTTGGCCAAACTCTACCGGCCACGTTTTCATGATTCCTCATTAAAATGTTGGCCGAATATGGTCGAAATTAGACCCGCGGCCATATTCGGTCCAACTCTACCGACAACGCTAACTGCCTCTGAATGCACTCGCATTTGAGCGCCGATATTTCGCCCCGGTAACCCACTTGCAAAGCTGTTTCGTGAATTATGAAATACTAGCGATTGCCGGCGGCTTTGTCCGCGGGGAAGCTGTTCTTATACCGCCCTCCATTGACACACATTTTCACGTAGAAATGGGAGTGGAGTGAGGAGTGGAGTTTAGCAAAAGGATGAAATAGGTTTTGCTGCTAAAAAGAAACTCAGTGGCTATAGTTTTCAATTAATTCTTCGCTTTATAGTCCGTGTTTTTATTATTCAACTTATTTATGCGCATTTTATATATACAGTCCGCATTGAGGTTCTTCAGAGATGCTATGCTCTTAAGCTTTTACTTTCATATTAAAAACATTTAATACGGGTGTCTTTAAATGAGACATAGAGTTTTCTTGACTGTAATCTCATCTAAACTAGTGGTGTTCGAGAGAGAGTCATGCATGTAGCAAGATAATCCAATACCCAGGAGTCGTAATTTTGAACCGCTCGAAAGAGTAACGTTCGCATTCGATTTCTATACAAATTGGCATGCGAAAGTTGCTCTGAATTACTTTTGATGAGTGACAGCTAGGAGAGTGATTTTGGTTAAGTACGGTTTCCGCTTACTATCAGGTGGACCGTAAGTATATATATATAATTTACATCGTTTTATATATAAAGCAAAGAAAGCTACATACATTATCTTGATAAATTCGTCTAAATATACGAATGAGAGTCCCTAAGGCTCGTATTTATAAAGCGATCTCAAGATTAAGAGCAATATTAAGTATGGATTTGACAGGTCGTTTTGTACTGGAATGACATATCTGATACGAACCCAAACTAGCTGTCACTCTTGAGAGCTGATTATAAATACGGGCCTAAGACACTTTGATCTTCTTTACAGAAACGTTCTAGATTCCGAGTCGTCCCGACAAGGCACTTTCAGTTGTGTTTATATTCGCTGAAGTGTCCTCCCTGAATAAATAAAAATCCATCGCCGAATGAAAATAAACCGATTGTCACAAAAATGCAGTAATGGAGTTGACAAATTGAAACGTCGGGCATTTTAGTTATTGTTTCTGTAACTTACCTTAGGGAAAGTTAAAAGTGTTTGTATTGGGTTTTGAAAAAAATGAAGGGCGTCGTATTTGACATTACTATTGCATGGGCTTTTAAATAATTTATTGATGCAAAAATTTGCAACATTACAATAGAGAAAAACAAATTTAGAGTGAACTGATGAGCTCGCTCCATCGTCAACTCTGTTTCTGTATTCACTGACCTAAACCAGAGTCAAGAGCGAACCCAGTATCAATAATTAAAAAAAAAAAAATTATAGGTACTAAGTGATTATCTTCAAAGACAGTAGAGAAGCTGTGAGCTTTAGGTAGGTACTTACCTATTTAGCATTTTGTAATTGAACGTTGCCTACACATTCTGTTATTACAAAAATACTTATACATTTCTCCGAAATCATAATGTTAGATTGTCGTTGACTAGATACTACGATATTACATACCAAACATAATAATTCACTCACTATTATGAACTGTGATGATAATCTACGCCAAAAATAATTAGTTTTTACGGTATCAATAGATCGCATTTCCTTAATCAGCTTAGCAGATAAGAGAACTTATAAAGCTAATCACATATTACCGTATTCGTAAAGGGGGCGAAATCGAATCATTGGCTATTCTGTGATACGCAACTTTATCGAAGTCACATCCCGGATTTGAGCTGCATTTCCAGGGGCGGACTCAGGTCGAATAAAGGGGGTCATTATTTGTTAATTGAATTTTTACATAGTTAATAGTCTTTTCTTCTGGCGTGTGATTTGGTGTATCATCGAACATGAGTATTCTTAAATTTATTGGGCATTCCATCCTTATGTAGAAGAAAATTTGTTTTTTGTCATCAATGAAGCTACTGGACAAATCATCATCTTCTTCTTCTTTTTTCGAGTCAATAGCATAAAACTAATTCATCCACCCAGAACTTTGCCACTCTGCCGGCGCTCTCTGTAGCAAACAAAAGGTCTTCTCTACCTACTGGTTCAATTAAAAAGCCTTTTACCTACCAATAGAAAGCTAATGAAAAATTGAAGGAAGAGATACAAACCGACCCTAAAAAATACATATAGGTACTAATAAAATTCTATGCAATTACAATAATAATTTAACAGACAATAAGGTCATTTCAGTATTAAGTTTTTGTTGCTCACACTTTCCTAAAGTGTTCTATTATATATATATTTATACGGTTCAAGTTTGAAATAGAACAACTGCACCGTATATTACAGCTCGTAGGCATCACGTATCAAAAACCAAGTCCATCCCTGCCACAAACATATTACTACTTTTATTAATTCTGGTAATATCAAGGGGAGATCACTTATTTCCTTCAGTCCAACCCCCCGTACCCCCACGTACCCCCCGCACACCCCCGGCATAATTCGTGGCCCACTATTGGAGACGTCTCATTTAATCAACCTGTCTTCAAGATATAGAATATGGAATGTATTATGTGAATGCCTGTCTATAAATAATAATTACTTATCGGTTTAATTGAAAGTCATATACCATTTCAAGTAAGTAAAAGGAGCTGTAAAGGTTTTGCGAAAAGCAATCTTCTATGAAGGGTAGATAATACCTACATTTACCTTTTTTTGTTTACTCAATGATATTATGTTGTTCTTTTGACAAGGGGACAAAGACACAGTATTAAAATAGTTACCTTATGGATATAATTCGAGTTGAGGTGATGGATTGAGAATCCTAGAATATAAGTTGTTTTTATAAAAGTGATGAAATTAAATAGCTACTAGTTTTCTGGGCCGCGATTTCACTAGTCTTATATTTTAAACTTAAAACTATTCCTGTGACAGTGATAAGAGACAAACCCCGTGTTTAATAACAGTGACCGTACAGCCAACCCGACCCCGCATCAATCTTGTTTAGTTCGAATTTGCACAAATACCATAATCCTGATGTACTAAGAAAACATTGTGCTAGTGTTGGGGCGAACGTGGGCTTAAACATAGACTTGTTATTTAAATAAGACCGTGTTGGGTAAAGTTTACATGACGACATTTCATGAAATGTTTATTTTGGTTTCATAAAACCTATTAGGAATGACGCGGGTGTATCCATTTAGGAGAACAATAGGTATTAAAGATTTTGTTAAGGAACATTAGTACCTACATAGAAGACTAAACTAAAATAAATAAGATTAAGTATTTTTTCGTTATTTCTAGCAACTAAAATAATTAAAAAGAATATACCTTATTTCTAGGAACTAAAAAAAAAAGAAACCTATCTTATTTTGGACACATGTTTACTAGTTTAGCTTTTGTATTCTATGATTCGAAAGTATATCCAATACCGATATGTCAAAGATATTTGATACAAGAAAGTTATTTAGAAATGTAATAGTTGATTAACCAAGCCTGTGTCTATTCTGTTTCATACTCTATGTCCCAAAATGTAAGTCTAATTAAACAGACCTTGGATTAATGTAGTGACAATAATCTTATGGCATCCCGTCCAAAAGGCCATGGGGACGCCATGGGATAATCCTGAATTTAATCAGCATATCCACTATAGAACTGAGGGTCTGCAGGAAGCTCTGTGATGTGACTGTATGGCCAATAGCATTTATGGTCAGTGATCGTTAATACTTCTGGTTTGACTGTATTTTCAGAATATTTTTTGTGGTTTCGGGCAGAAACGTAAACCAGCTAATTAAGGAAATGTTAGTAATGTTATTCCGTCGTTTGGGATGGAGCTCAAAAGACGTAGTGTTTTGGCGTATTAAATTAAAAAACAATGTTAAAAACCTTACCATTTAAACTGCAATACAGAAAATCATCAGTCCATCTGTACAGGCCCTGAATTTAATCAGCAAATCCGCCACAGCCCTTAGAGAATGGTCTTCATTGCCTAATGATTGGCTCTTTGCATCAGTGAGTGAGTGAGTGAGTGAATGGAGTTAGTAATAGCTGAGCCGCTCATATAGGTCACTGGGTACTGAAACTAATCGGTTTTGAGGTTAATGGCGCAAAATTCGATGTGATAAAGCTGGGGTAGTTTGAAAATGGAGATCAATTTATATAGTGCTAATTAAATAAAGAACATGTAATTATTTCAGAAGTCTCTTTGTTTTTTAACAAAATATATAATAATTACGGTAATTATTTTATATTTAATTTTGTTAAATTACAATACACCGAAATTTCTGGATGCTACTGCCTTAGGTATGCGGTATACCCTACTCAGAAAAATAAGTAGTGAAAGGGACAGCTTCTTCAGAACAAAATTTACAAAAAAAATCTTACAGGAAATAGAGCAACCCCTTTCAGTTTGCGGGAAGCTGTCCCTTACACCATAGCTGTTTATGAGCATAAATAGGAGCCTATCCCAACAGAAAAGAAGGATCTCATAAACAAAACTTTGACAATCAAAAAATTTGTTATCAAAGTCATTGTAATTACATCTATAATAACTACTTCGAAATAAAATGTGGATGAGATCAACCAAACCGGCTTGATTAAAAATCTCGTTGACAGAAACGATACAATGCAAGAATAGAACCAGCAACATGATGATTACTCACAACTCGCAAACAGGAATCATTAAAATTGTAACATTATAAACAGGGGTCCTGTATAATAGGTCTCGAATAAAGGGTCCGATCTCATTGTGCTTATGGCGTACTGGGCAATTTAGAAAAAATAACCTTGTAGGGTCAAAATACAAGGGGTCCAAAATAGTTACATTTCAGAAGGGAATTATTATAATTTGGCAGATAGTTAACAAAGACCCGACGAAGAGTAATGTTCGTTAAAAATTGTGATTTCATGTTGTCAAGGACAGCCGTGGAACAAGTATTTAAATATTTTTTTTTTTTCAAAAAACCCGACTGCAATATAAAAAAAAAAACATTTAATGTAACAATTAATTTTAATTTATTGGTCTTAATTATTAACATAATTATGACTTTGATATAGGTACCTAATTAATGTTTTTTATAATCTCCTTTTGATTTGCTTTATTTTGATACCTCTTTCGATTGGTTCAGTGGAAAAAAATGAGAACTTACAATATTGTGCGTCAAAAAACCGCCATATTAATGACATCTATCAAGGACACTCAGGTGTTAGAGACAAATCAAACGATTTAACCTAATAGCCAAATTATCAAATCCATGCAGCCGTTTCGAAGATACGCTACGTTAAAGAAAAACAAACATACATACAAATAATACTCGTAAAAAAACATGACCTTCCTTGACAGTCGGGTAAAAATTATTTTGGTTGATCCTCGTGCCAGAAAATTATAACAATTTAAATAATACGAGAACAAGTTTATTGTTTCTCAGTTGTTTTGAATTATTAGTCGAGTAAATTTCCTAGATTGTTTTCAGTAATACTATTCTAATAATTATTTATTTCATATTTTAGATAGATAGTTTTTATTTGTTTGATTCGTCAAAATACTGGGTGTAAGGGAGAGAAAATTTCCTGGTGAAACTTGTTCAGTTTCGTTGACTGAGCAACCTCTATCAGTTTCTGGTAAGCTGTCCTTTACACCCGGTATTCTTCTTTTATATCTGGCTTTCAGAGAATCGTTTCATCAGCCATGATTCATTCAGCCAGTGTCAGGAGGTTTTTATTTCCCATCCTATCATTTTAAACATCCCGCTATCATTCTTGTCAGGCAGATTAAACAGGAGTCTAAATGTCAATCGCTGAAGGCGTACAATGATGGATAACCGCGGCATGGCGGGTGTCATGGCGTCGTCGTCGCGATCCGCGTCGTTATTGTGTTAAAATCAATTTGGCTCATCCCCAACGCGAGGTGGGCTAGTGACGGGAAAAATGTGGTGTCGATGTCGATAAATAGCGAGCGAGTGTAGAAATAAAACAGTTACCACTCAAACTGTCATTATAAACGTGCTACATACAATGACTATTAATATAAACAGGCAATACTTCGACAAGTAGGTACCTATTATGTCTTTTTTCGGATACAAAAGTCTACATAAAGATCAAACCTACTTAGGTAAGTAAAATACTGAACTAAGAAGATATGGAAAATCTCTATAACTATCATCAGATACAAGTACTATCTATCTATATGCCTAAACATATTGTTCCGTTTACCTTTGACTCGTAGAGCTATATTTCTTCTTCTTCGAGTCGATTGGTAACTATATAACGGTCAGAGATGTCTTTGCAAGAATTCATTAAAATAAGATCTATCGATATACTCTTGTCTACATTACCTTTCACATCACTAAGAGAGACACTAGGGTTCGGTCAGAATAGTAAAGGTTTCCCCCAAAAGCTGACAAAAACCGGAGAGAAGCCGATATGTAACAAAAGTAGTAAACCCTGACTGAATGCGTCCCCTAAATTCTAGTTAATTCGAAACGAGTCTTTTTTGAGGGTCCGTAGGGAAAATATTTCCTGAAAATACATTAAATCTACATACGTAACCATATATTTTTTTTTTAATTTTGAATGTTTTTATGATCCCTTGTTCATTGCTGATAAGATTTAACTTTTTATAGAAAATTGTATTTTGGATGGATTCGATATGGATAAACTACTGGACTAATTTGAGAATCTTTATTTAATGAAAAGATTGGTGATAGGTTCTTGAGTTTATTCATCTCTGTATATACGTAGGTATTGAATCGTTTTACTGTACGGAACCCTCGAAATAGATCAAAACCGCTACCAAATTTTGCGTTTAATTTTTTTTTCGTGTTTGATTTTTTGTAAGGGCGTTGGGTTGCAATTTAATAGGAATTTGTTTTGTTGTTTTTTTCTGAGCGAACGGGTGTTGCTGGAAGGGTAATTTTGTATGTTAATTTGACTCCAATTTTTTGTTTGTTTGATTAATTACTGTTTCGTTATAAGAGCCCTTAAGTAATATTACTTGTTTTCTACCAAATGAAGTTATAATGAGCTTGTAATGAATATAAAAAATATTGACCAAAATAAGTGTTGCAACTTACACCATTAGACTATATTGGGCAAAAACGACAAGAACTAAAAAAAAAGCATTACTTCTAGGTCTAGCAAAATTGACTACTAAAGTACCTATTTGAGTTTAATCAAGAAGCAATATTGTTATAACCCTTCCGTAACATTTTCCCGCTACTATGTCGGTAGCGTCTGCCAAGAGTTCATTATCACAAATAAAATGAAGAGGCAGTCGGTTTTTATTGTCCGTCTGTTATATCCTCCCTTTCGCAGTCTTCTCGATTCTTCTTGTAATAGCTGCTGGAAAGTATGTTAATCATTCCTAACTAAATATTATTATAAGATTTAATTCCTTCGAGCCTAAATTTGGAATCACATGAAACCCTCAATGATATACTTCAAGAAAATAGAATATTGTAGGTAGGTACAATCCAAACA
>JARACY010005010.1:0-23908 GCA_029255725.1 Scrobipalpa atriplicella | reverse complement strand
CTATTACAATTCTATTACATAAGCTATTGGACATAAAATCTTGTGAATTCTTCTTCCATTTATAACTTTGGAAATACTGACAAGAATTTGAGAACTTTTAGAACATGAATAATGTTCTGCTGAAACACTTAATACACAAGAACGATAGAACAACAATAATTATTATAGCACCAATCACTCAAATTCAGGAATGTCTGAGTAGCTGTAACCAGGGTACTCCTTATATGCATAATATGCTATCCTAATGTGATATGCCCCAGGAAGGAACATGATACCTCCTATAACTATCATTGGCCAGAGTCTATCAGAGTATTTGCTATCAATATGGCCTGAAACAATCAAACTGCCTACTATGAGCAGGACAGTGCCGACTATGAATAGGAATGTAGCTAAAGAGATTGCTTTCCAAGGTACTTTTGGTGGGGGCATCTCGAACTGGGCGTCGGAGAAACCGCTGTCGTCAGTAGGCACCTTCGCGTAGCCATCATGTTGCCGCCCGAACCTCAACCGGGACATTTTCAGTTTGGACAGATGTTCTGGAAGTAATATTGTCACGTTACAAAAGGAAGAGTACTACATTGGTAACTATTTACATACTATTGTGACATTTTGTCAGAATACACTGAAACCTCGAATCCCTTTTGCTGACTTCTAGGAAAGGCAGCTGGAAAATTCTGTTTTTCTATTGCTCCCAGTTATGGACCTACTTCCCATAAGTACACAACAAGTTATTATGACATGTATTTAATGTAATAAAATAAGTTGCTCTTCTTATCAAAAGTAGATAACAAGAACAACCCTACTCAAAAGTTTTTGGCCAATATGCTAGTATCCAAACTCAAGACATGAAAAAAAGTTTACAAACGACAGCTGATTTTGACAGTGACATCTTGTGGTTGTGATAGATAAGCCGTGTTTTGCTTTCAAAAAGGTGGAAATAGCAAGAAAATCGATATTTAATTTATTATTAGCCCTGCAGATTTAATTCAGCTACGGTAAAATACATTTTACTTACTTCTGCATTGAGATACAGTTTACAGTCATAATAACTTGTTGTGTACTTATGGGAAGTAGGTCCATAACTGGGAGCAATAGAAAAACAGAATTTTCCAGCTGCCTTTCCTAGAAGTCAGCAAAAGGGATTCGAGGTTTCAGTGTATTCTGACAAAATGTCACAATAGTATGTAAATAGTTACCAATGTAGTACTCTTCCTTTTGTAACGTGACAATATTACTTCCAGAACATCTGTCCAAACTGAAAATGTCCCGGTTGAGGTTCGGGCGGCAACATGATGGCTACGCGAAGGTGCCTACTGACGACAGCGGTTTCTCCGACGCCCAGTTCGAGATGCCCCCACCAAAAGTACCTTGGAAAGCAATCTCTTTAGCTACATTCCTATTCATAGTCGGCACTGTCCTGCTCATAGTAGGCAGTTTGATTGTTTCAGGCCATATTGATAGCAAATACTCTGATAGACTCTGGCCAATGATAGTTATAGGAGGTATCATGTTCCTTCCTGGGGCATATCACATTAGGATAGCATATTATGCATATAAGGAGTACCCTGGTTACAGCTACTCAGACATTCCTGAATTTGAGTGATTGGTGCTATAATAATTATTGTTGTTCTATCGTTCTTGTGTATTAAGTGTTTCAGCAGAACATTATTCATGTTCTAAAAGTTCTCAAATTCTTGTCAGTATTTCCAAAGTTATAAATGGAAGAAGAATTCACAAGATTTTATGTCCAATAGCTTATGTAATAGAATTGTAATAGGATTAATGATTGTGTTGTAAATCTGTCTGTATGTTTCAATTAAAGTTTGAAAGTAAATAGTTTTAATAATGATCTGTTAACATTTTGTGTAAGGACTAAAAAGCTTATGTATGACCATGAAGTGCAATTCTTTATTTGAATGTGATTGTAATTACATGTTTGAATGTTACCTAAGTATTTAATAAATATATTTCTACTTAAATAACAATTCCACTTATTTTCTCTACAAGGAAGTAAAACTGCAACACTTCATTCAAGTTCATTAGGCATAGGTAGTTTATTGATGACAGTGATCATTATTTTCAATAAATAGATTTATAAGTCAATTTACAACTGAGAGTTGAAGAAAATCAACACATAATTATCACCAATTAATTCATACATCTTTTCCTATCTAAATTCATTGCACGGTTTACCTATTCGCTCTCTTGGTTTTCTTAGTTTGAGAGAAACTAGTTTGGGGTAATGCTACAGAGTGTCCCGTCTTTTTTAGATGTTCAAACAGTTTATTCTTGGATGGGAATTCCTGTTGGCAGACGGCACATCTCAGACTGAGAGCAGTGCTCGAATCTTCTGTCTCTGTAGTCTTACCCCTAGGCTGCTTTCTATCTACAAGTTTCTTTGTTTTCACATTCCTCTGAGGTTTAGGTAGGGAAGGTTTGTCTTTTGGCAGTGCCGAAGCTGTTTCACCTAGAGCGTCGTCTGTGGGTGTCGTGCTTGAGACTTCACAGAGGTTCTCTGTTGAAGTCTGAGATTGTGATCCTTTCTTTAGATTGGCTTCTTTCTTAGCCTGTATTTGGCTCTTCAACATATTGAATTTCTTAGCTTTCCTACTGCGAGCGGGCCCCTCAATTTCGTTGAAGCTCATCTCGTCATGGCTGTCGTTGCCTTCACTCTCTGGCATTGCTATGAATGATTTCTTCTTGTTCTTCTTCTTTTTGTGACTTTTAGGTAACGCCTGAAAACAGATAAACATTAAAATAAGTTCAAATATGAGAGACACTTAGATAGCTTTTAAGGTTAGACTGCATTAGAACTGCACTGCGATGGAGCGGCGCGGCGCGGCACGTCGCGACAAATATTCTTTGTGTGAATTTATGAGATGTACCGCACTGCAGCGGCGCGACACGGCGCGGCAAAAACTGTCAAATTGTATGAACTATGAACTGACATGAAATGCAGTTGCCGCGCCGCCGTGTCGCGCCGCTGCAGTGCGGTTCTAGTGCGGTCTAACCTTAAGAACATCTCAAACAATTTTCGAACTTACCTGAACTTTATCAGAATCATCACTCAGAGTTTCCCGAATATCGTTATCTTCTAGATCCGATATTGAGTTCTCGCCCTGTTCTTCCTCTGTCTGCCCGTTCACTTTACCTTCTTCTTTTACTTCTACTTCTTCATTTTCCTCCCCTTCTACTTCATCATCATCATCATCTTCATGATCTGATATCTCTATCTCATCCTCTAAGGCCATATTGGCCACATTTTCCTTATGTTTTTTGCTATTCTCGTGGTTCTCAAAGGATTTGATATTTTTGAACAGTTTGTTGCACGCAGAGCAATACAGATTCCGCATCGCAGATTTGGATTTCGTTGACGAGGATTTCGCTGTTACTTTAGATGCTTCACTAGCCTGCAGACAAATAGTTACAGTTGACCAAACCAGTTATGCAATTTAAAGGTTAAGTTTATCGGGTCGTTGTTCGACTCGAAAATCCACTCGCTAAGAAGAAGAAGGTTGAAGAATGTGAAAAGGATCGCAAATAAGCTTGGAAGTCTGTTACAGAAGAGCTTGTGGTATACAAAATATACTAGTTTTTGTTTCATTCAAAAATATTTAGTAGTAGGTATTTATGATTTTACAGACATTTAAACTTTGTCTAAATATGGCGGTCCGTTACCGAAATAAGTTTACGATTGCTAAGAAACAGAGTACGCGCGTAACGTCATTGGCCTGACGCCCGGTACAAACGTGTGAACCAACCAGTCACCGGGCGGGCAAGCCACGCGCTCGTTTTAATTCTATATCTAAACATTGTCGTAACAAAATAACACACGATTTTTAATGATGATTGATGAGCTAGAAATCTAAAGTAGGAATTTTCTATGCAGAGCAATGTTTTCCTCTTTAAATTAAAAAAAAAAAAATTATGCGTACCTCTTCAGTCTTGGAACTCTCCTCATTACTACTCTCCATCCCCCCCTCGCTGATGGTATCATCTTCCGACGAGAGGCCGAACTCCTCGGCTAACAGAGACTCTATCTCACTCAGCTTCTTCTGATAATCCTCACTCTGGAGGAAAGAAGACTCGCCTTCTCTCTTCTTTGCTTCCTCTATCTCTTTCTGTCTTTGTATTATCCTGTCTCTTCGCATTTGCTCTGCCTGAAAGAAGAGAAAAGCAATTGTGATTAAAAAATTACTAGAATATCAATTCCATTACCTTTTTCATAATAATATTAATTTATCACTTTGGAACATTCTTTCCAGTTTGGTTTGGACTTTGGACTGGACAATGCAGACTTGATTTTCTAGCGAGTAAGATCACTCTAAAATTAAATTCCTTCCTACCTTTTTCTTATTCTCCTCAGCCTTTTCCTGCAGCAGTTTGGTATGCTCAATAACCCTCTTGTCCTTTCTCCGGACGAAGCTGACGAGTCTCCTGATCTCCTCATTGCGTTCCTTGCGCGCTTTCTGTCGGATCTTGTTGTTTTCCTTCTCCATGAGTTTGATCACGCGTCGGTTGTCGCCCTGCTGTATCTCGTATTGGTCTAGCCAGACGTAACCTGGAAATAGGATTGGTAAAATGGGTGAGTTTTGATCTATGTCGTAAGATGTGATAAATTCGAATCTTTGCGACAGTCCAGGGATGTTGCGAAAACACGAATAATTACCTAAATAAGACAACAGTGAAAATATTTCTCAATCTTATTGGAAAAAGTTAGGATCTTTGTTTCGGGCGTGCTAACTGACCAATCGGCGTTCATATTTTTCATAATAGCTAACGTTTCGTTTTGTAATGTCACCATAGTAGGTAACTCGTTTTTTCGCAAATAACCTTATTTTTTCCAGTAAGATTGAGAAATGTTTTTACCATTGTTTATTTATCGACGTTTTCGTAACATCAAGATTTTTCGTGAAAACATAAATAATCAAATAAAGAAGTTGATGTAGCGATGATATAATATAGATGTAGATGGAACATAGACAAGACTAGCTGCCAATAAAACAGGGTGGCATGAGTTGGAGGAGGCCTTTGTCGGAAGCTGGATTCAGAATGATTTTTCTGTCAGATCTAAAGTTCCAAATTGACCATTATGGTGATATAAGTAAGCTTATTCAAGCTTTTTATTCCATTCGGCTACACAAGACAGCAGTTGTAGTTGCTGGAAGCAATTTGTTTTTTTAGAAACTATTTGATGAGTTTTACTTACTCTTGTTAGTAGAGAATGCCATCCAATAAGCATAAAACTCATGGACATCTTCATAAGGGGTGGTGGAGTTGCCAAACTTGGGTATTTTAGCTACATCCTCAGGGTCATCCAGGAAATCAGTCTCTTCAGATGCCAATTTTGAAAACACCTGTAATTTTTCGAATACTTTGGTAAGTTTTCCAAATTCCACAGAATTATTTCAATTCAATGGAAAAAGTAAAGACCTTTATTTTAGTACCATTAGAAAGCTATGTGACTTGTACTTATAACATGGGTTGCATTTAAAAAATACTAACATAGCTGCAGGCAAACAAAAAAACCAAGTGCAAGTGTTGTTTTATTATTTATTCACCATACTCTTATTCTAAACAAATTCTTTTTCGATGAAGCATGCCATGGACTTTTTTGTCTCTGAATTTTTCTGTCTACAATTTATGTTTAATTTCAATAAAATCTTTAATTGATTGCATAATTTACCATCACTTGTGTGGAAGTAGACAAATATTTTTGAAATGCTTACCGAAAAGAAAAAGTAGTCAGTGCTTTAGATGGCATGTTAAGCCGTAGACCAAACCATGTCAGAGGCCTATTAGCTGCACTATTAAGCGGTTAATAAACCAGGTTTCATTGGGTTGATTGACTCAAAACCCACATGGCAAGAGAGAATTCTTACCTCACTGTAAACTCCATAAAATCCTTGAGGGTCGTCTCCAAAGCCCTTATAGCAGGACGGGCTGAAGTACGGGTACACATCAAGACTGTCATCATTGTAGGATTTCCCTGCTCCTCTTAGTAGTTGCTCTCTGTGGTTATCATACCTAGAATATTTAATAATTGATTTATTAATTTATCTATACAAGAAGTTTAAGATAGTTGGCAAAAAGAACTATGGCAAAAGGCTTAGTACAGCAATATATGAATTTGCCAATTATGAATTTAATTTTAATTTATTTATTTGCATTTGCATTATGCCTAAGATTTTTCAATAAACAGATACTTCACTTTTATTTTTAATACAGATTATTTCATAATACCTATGGCTAAGTATGATTAAGAAACTCAGTTTCAAAAGAAATAACTCAGTTGTAACGAATAAATAGGCAGATATTCTTTAAAAAATCAAAATCTGCATTTGAACAGCCTGAAACCAAGTTACATGACAACACTGCAGTGGAACAGCTGTTCATGAAAACAAAATCAATATTACAAACAAGTATTTATGAACATGTCTAAGGGCCGTACCAGGCTCGCTCCTGAAGGTCTGAGAGGACTTCATACGCGTTCTGGACTAACTGGAACTGTTCCTTAGCTTCCTGTAAGTTATCCAGGTTTTTATCAGGATGCCACTGGAGCGCCAGGCGACGATAAGCTTTCTTGATCTCAGAAGCGCTCGCATCCCGCGCAAGGCCCAAAACTTCGTAATGGCACTTCATTTTCACACCATACTATTCAAAACTGTTGCACAATATTTGTAAATTACGATATAATGATAATTTTCCCGAAAATAATATAACCTACTAAATGATTTATCAAGTAGAGATAAATTTAAAGCGACTCACAACAATAAATCTTGAGTTTTTAACTCAAATTATTAACGAACTAAAAAGGAACTTTAATACAGTTTTATTTTACACGAAGTAACTAAATTTAACGATTTATTTTGAAGAATTCGCGAAAATCTATCCCACTTCGTGAAAACGTCGTCCATGCTTGTATTTTTTTTTAATTTCGGGATTGGGGTTACTATTTCGCACACAAAATTACCCGCACTTGACCCTACTCAGGGTCTTCGGGATTATGGGCTGAAAGTAAAACTAGTATTGATAGAATGGAAAATAAGTAAAATAATGAAAATAAGTCCAGCAAACTGAAACTACGGTCAGGCATATTACGTCAGTAAAATATTTAACAAGATAACAAGTCAAAATTCAAAAATCACAAAGCGCGATGTGTGGCTGCAGGCTGCATTTATACAGAGTCATACTCAAATGCTATCCAGAATATTTAAGGTACTTAAATTTCGAAAATAAAAATCACCGTCCCGTAAAATTTTTCTGTAAATAGAGGAAATATTTTTTAAATAGCAACACTGTTTTTGACAGTATTTTTTTTATTATGGAATGGATGCTAGTGCTTTTTAGCTTTACTTTTTTGAGTTTCGAATAAAAGCTTTGACTTGACAGCTGGTTGGACCACTAAGGAACCTGACAAAAGCCTTATCTAGGAATTAACTGGGTCTGGTTTCTCTCTTGGCAGTATCCTCATTCAATTGCTTAGAGCCGACCCCGTGAAATTCGGGAAAAGACTAGGAAGATAAGATTTTTTTACGGCTCGCACAGCCTAGTTGGAAGAGTATCTGCCTGCTATGCAGAGGGTCCCGGGTTCGATTCCCGACCGACATTTTGAATGTGGAATTTAAATTAAAAGTCTGTTTCTGGGCCTAGGTGTGGTTGTTTAGTTCTGTAGGGCACCCCGATACAGGGAAGTCCTAGTGGGGGCTATAAGAGTGTGATCGTGTTTTTTTATAACGTTTCTTTGTTCGGAATGGAATGGCTCTGTGGTAGCCGTGATCTATTTTTGCGTAATTATGTTTTGCAAACTAACGGACCCGTTGTCACGAAGAACAATTACGTGGCACTAGAGTACTAGCTTTGTCTTTATTAGTCCAATTTGGCCAAATAAGGATCTTTGTCGCTGCATTCCTGCGTAATTTGGAACCTAGGTTTTGAAAAGTATTTTATAATACCAAAAAGGAACAAGGGATCTTTTTGGTAAGTACCACTATACCAGTAGGTAGCATCTCTACATCTCTCATCTACCGGGTGTAAGGGACAGCGTCCCGCAAACTGATAGGGGTTGCTCAGTCAACGAAACTGAACAACTAGGTACCACCAGGTATTTTTTCAGGAAATGAAAAAAAAAATTGCTTTTTCATACAAAATACCACCTCGATCCGACAATTTGTATGGAAAAGGAAAATTTTTTTTTCATTTCCTGAAAAAAAAAAACTGGTGTCGTTCAGTATCGTTGACTGAGCAACCCCTATCAGTTTGCGGGACGCAGTCCCTTACACAAATTAAAAGAACTGATAAATAAAATTGATAATAAAATAAACTATGTTCACTTTCTTCTTTTATTCCATAACCATAAGAAAGAAACGTAAATTAAGTAAGTTACTTATTTATATTAATAAATGGTATTAACCATTTAATACCTTCTCATAATCTCCCTAGCCTTTTCCCCGTATATCATGGGGTCGGCTACCTAATATAAGCGATTGAATGAGGATACTGTCAGAAGGGAAACCACCTTAGTGACCAAACCAGCTGTCGGCTACCTAATCTAGGGGATTGAAAGATAGTACTGCTTTTTATACAGAGAGACTGCCATCTGACCTCCGCAACCCAGAAGGGAAACCAGACCCAATCCTAGATTAGGTTTTTGCCAGGTTAGCGGCCAACCCAGCTATCGCAGTTTTCAAGCCACCACTGCTTAGCAATGACCTCAACATCTACGATATTACGCGGGACCAACGGATTAACGTGCCTTCCGAAGCGCGAAAACGCTCGATTTGTATAACACTACCGGTCACCCATCCATGGCCTGGCTTCAGCGATGGTTGCTTTACATTCATTATTGAAATGAATAAGCACTAACCACTTGACCACGACCACGAGCGCTTCTTGAAAACCAATAAATATCTTCTATTAGGAAAATTGCCTCAAAATAATAAAAATAGAATAAAATATTTTAATTCATTTTATTTAAAATTATATTTAATAATAATAATCAAATAAAAATAAGTTAAAAACTAAACAGTAAACACTTTAAAAAAAATTGCCTTATTATTTCTGTAACGTCGTAATTTTTTTATATCGAACATTTTATTCAATATTTTCATACATTGCTATCGGTTTGTTGTGTTGAGGGCACAACTTAACTTAACTTATTTTAGTTTGGTTCTGTCACTTTTCTAAAAATTTGAATAAAATAGAGACAGCAACATAACAGCTGATTATAATCCTGTCAAAGTGACGTTACACGCCTAAAATAAGACGGCATGATAGATGGTGTCGTCTTGTTTAAATCAATATACGTCACTTTGACAGGGCATATAATCAGCTGTTGTGTTGCTGTCTCTATTTTATTCTTTTAGAAAGTGACAGAACCAATCACTTTGACAGGGCATATAATCAGCTGTTGTGTTGTGTTGCTGTCTCTATTTTATTCTTTTAGAAAGTGACAGAACCAAACTAAAATATAAGTTAAGTTGGGTGTGCAACAGAATCGGCACCAGAATTATATTTTTTATAATGATGAAGATGTTAAAATGAAAAAAACTATAACGTTACAGAAATAATGAGGCAATTTTTTTTAAAGTGCTAGGAAAGTATGTTTTTTTCAATACCAAACGAAGAGATCGAAACTTGTACTTACTTCCACACGGGAATTTCTTTCGTAAGTATAACAAAATATTCCCATGTGTTCTTTGATGACTAAAAATCATGCCTGTAATACTAGCAGATCGTAGTATTATAGAATAAACTAGCACAAGACATCTTAAGATATCTTGTGCTAGTCTATTCTACATATAACACTACTACTACTACTATTCTATAACAATAATTATTGGCTTAATATATTTTTACCATGACTTAGCCTTGTTCAGTTTCATCTTCAGGGAAAATTACTGTGTTGGAGCTTCAGATTGTTCATTTACAGTCTCACTAACAATACCTTCAGGGTTTATATTAATATTCGGGTCTTGTACTGATTCAATTTTAGCTTCATTGCCTTCAGTTGCAACAATATTAATATTCGGGTCTTGTACTGATTCAATTTTAACATCATTGCCTTCAGTTGCATCAATATTAATATTCGGGTCTTGTACTGATTCAATTTTAACATCATTGCCTTCAGTTGCATCAATATTAATATTCGGGTCTTGTACTGATTCAATTTTAACTTCATTGCTTTCAGTTGCACCAATATTAATATTTGGGTCTTGCACTAATTCAGTGTTTTGTTCACTGCGTTCATTTTCGACAAAAGCTTCTGAGTTTAATTGATGATCAAGTTGAGTAATATTGTCCTGGGTGTCTATATTATCAGCTACAAGTGGGCCTTGTGCACTTGCTTCTATAATTTGTATATCCGGAGTTTGCTCTACATTTTGTTCAAAATCTTGAGTTTGATACCCTTCAAGTGTTTCTGCTTTTTGTGGATACTCAGACTGATCTACCAGATCTTGGGTAATTCCATCAGCACCAGCGTTTTCTGCATAAGTTTCTAATATATGTGTATGCTTTGAATGCCCAGGGATGTCTGTGGTGCTTAGGATGCCTTCAGATTGAGAAGCAAAATGCTGTGCACTTACTGGGGCACTCCTATTCTGATCGTCAGAATCTCTTTCATATACAATAAGTGCAGAAGGAGTAAATAAGCTATCCTTAGATTTTGTTGTAAATTCTTCTGCACTCTCTGTTTTGATCCTTTTTTGGGCACATTTATTGAGATCTGATTGAAGGCCCCTTATGCTCGTTGACTTCTCATCTAAGGGGAAATCCTGTTTTGTTGCCGTCTTTTGGCGAATGCTTTCAGGTTTACGCAAATTAAATCCTACTGAGGGACGCTTTGTTGTTGGCGATATTAAATCAATTTCATCCATATCTATTTTAGAATGTTGGAAATTTGGGTCATAAAAATCAGTTAACCTATTACGACTAGCAAAGAGTTTACCCTTTGGTCTAAGCTTCGGTGATAGTTTGGCGTTCGAGGTCATTTCAGTAACAATATTCTGAAAAAAAAAATACGAAGAAGTACTACACAATTAAGTAGATATGTTGCTTACAAGCTGAGCATATTTTGCTATGCAGGCGTTAATGAAAACATAAGTTATTAAATATTAATTTATATCCTGAATGTTAGGTACTTGAGCATAAATTATCAATTTAATTGAAAAGTTAAACACTTATCCATCAACGGTCTTAAACTTAGAAAACCACACAAATTGTCTCTTGCTAGCACGGCCGGGATTTTTTAGAGATGTTTATATTATAGATATTTTGGCGGCCACTCTTCAACTTACAGCATCTTATTTAGATTTCAAAAGGACTTACCACAACCTCTTCAGATTCTCGTTCTTCATGTTCTGAAATTGAACAACGGAGGACCGGACGAGGTTCCGGCACCAATTTCTCTGTTGGCTTTACCCACTGCTCGTATAGGAAGGGGCAAGGTCCAACTGGAGGAAACGGATTCGTTCGGCAGTTGTTTTGAATCCACTTGGCAACGCGCTCGTCGGGAGAACTGGTGGTGGAAGAAACAAGATACCTTAGATAATGCGATGCTGTATTAATTAAGGTCAAATATTTTAAAGGCGCGTTCTACATAATGAGCTCAACTTTTCTAGTAATCTGAAAAAATAATTTTGGATCTCTCATAAATACAGTAATCCTATCATACCTTTAGTAGAGAATCTTTCATACCTTAGCAAGATGGTTGGATCATTGTATTTGTATATAGATTTAGTGGCAGTCTCGTAAAATCCGTAGCCAGCATCGTAGTGATCAGGTGGGATCCGTGGTGGCGGTTGATCAGCTGTTTTGTATGTAAGGCCAGCTGGTTCAAGCCCATTGTCATATTCCACTGTAAATCTGCAAATTGTATTTAAATTGTATTTTTTTTCTGTATTCAAGAACCACAAAATTCCTACATTTGAAATAGTCAAAAAAGAAAAACCAATTAAACATACTCTGAAATTTACGTGGCCATGAGGTGGACTTTATTCCACTTTAGTACTGAGAATATTACCAAAAATTAAAAATTAAAAAACACATTTTATTATTGAAATTTTTACTATTTTCTTTAAATATTTTATGCTAGTTATTTTATGATCTTTAATATTTCTATAGTACCTTCTATCGAAGGGGCGACAGTACGCCCAGTCGTCTTCGGCATACTCAAGACCTTCAGCAAAGATGAGGTGTCTCTCAACCAGTTTCCCCTTATTCCATTTTCCTTTAATGACTGATCCATTATTGTAGAAGAGGTCTCCGTCGCCGTGAAAAGTTCCATCATCGAAACCACCCTTGTACACTACACCTAAAACATAATGGAAAATTTTATAATTAAAAGTAAAGCGAAGAAGAAATTGATTGATCCTCCGAGTATACCCGGCACTTTTTAAAATAAAGACGTGTCTACAGAGTTGACTATGCGCAGGCAATGCTTTTGTTGGAGTGATGGCTTAATTTCATCAGGCGGTATCTTTGTTTGTAAATCCATCTAAGGCTAAGCTCGAGCTGTCAGTAGAAAAGTGTCCACCTCAAACTCCCTCTTTAGAACATCTACCACCAGTGAACCTTTTTTGCGTGGGCTACCTGGAAGTCCTTAAATACGCTACGCGCGGGTGTTGGAAGGTGTTCCGAGAGTAAAAATAAATAGGGTTACTCCAACAACGATGCCAAGTACTCCAACGATGACAAGTGCAGTTGTGGGGCTATTCAATCTATCTAAAAGCCTTGTTTTCATGCCCTAGCTAGCCTCCCCGTTACGTGTAACACAGAAGACCTGATTGTGGCAAACCAACGGGCAGTTAGCGTTGCCAGTTTTTGGAAGTCGACCGTTTGAGTGCTATTGAAACGAAAAGAAGAAGAATCTTGATCGACCACTCCGTGCTAATCATAGTCACACCACATGGTTTTGTTACCTTTGTGAGGAAATGTATATGTGCCCTGGCCACTCATGCCTAGTGGGTTCCAGGTGCCAGCATAAGTAGATCCAGTAGGAAACATCTTCAATGATCTTGTTATTAAAGGCAAATCATCCGCCACGCTTCTGAACGTAAAAAGAAATATTCAGAATTGCATTAAAACTACATGGTAATCGGAAACCCAACGCCCTGTCTACTAGTCCACGAGACCACATTTTTACTCTTGGATGTGAATACCTTCATTTGGTAGGGATTTCCCATACCCACTTCGTTTTGCAGGTAGATTGGCGAGAACAGTGCAAGGCTGTATTCACAAGTTACACTGCTACCATCCCTGAACTTATCCATTACTCGACTTTTACAACGCGTAGGAAGACATGGTTTGATGCTATTCTACCCGGCAACCCACGAGATCTACCATATTGAGAGGCATGAATAGGTTAGTAGGTAGCTTACACGCAGGACTCCTTGTGGGCTTCTGAAAACGTTCTCATCATTTCCTCCCACTGTGCAGCCCCTGGCAATACTGCGGCGTTTATGGTTCTGTTTGGGACAGGCAAGTTGTTGAAATTAAGGGGGCGAATCAACAGGCAAGAGACCGGTTGGGCACTTGGGGATGGAAGGATGCGGTGGAAGCGGATCTTCACGAACTTCAAGTTGGAGATCGCACGAGATTTGAACCCGCCTGCCCACGCGTTGAAATTGGTTACATAGATAGATAGATATTTATAGTTAATAATTATATACGTATGTGTTTTAAAAATACACACATTATAGTACATATAGATAGATAGATAGATAAAGCATTTATTCGGTGCCATAGTTGTTACAGTTAGACGACTTAAAAACTAAATAACCTAATAGCCACTTACTCGATACCGAATAATAATATAATTTATAACAATTTCAACTAATTTCAAAGCGCGTGCTGCAATGGGGCGTGAGCAAGGCGTGTGGGTGGCGGGCGTGTGTCAAGTAAACGCAACCTCAGTCGATAGAAAGACGTACTGACGACGCGCACTGCAGGACACTCGTAGGCCTCCCCCAAGACTGATCTCCACAAATATGAGTCCAGCGCCACTGAGAGCAATGCGGTAAGGCCATGATAGAAAATTGCAGGTAAGTATTGCAAAGTCCTGCTGTATGAAGACAAATTCCTTACGAGCGATGTCGTTGTCCATGTTGTGATGATGACTTGAAGGTGCTCCTGCGAGTGAGAGTCAAAGTTTCTGTCTCACTCTTTCCGAACTTTGACTCCTTTTTCTCTAAACTTGCTGCAGATGCTTTTATCTCCGGCATCGTCCTTTGAACTCAGAAATTAGTAAAAAACTAATAAATCAGTTCTTTTCTTGTGTAGTAAAGCTAGTAAAAGGAGATAAAATAAAATTGGCCAACTGGGCCAGTGGAACGTGAAAACGTTTTTGTTAAATAAAGTTATCTAAATCACTTAAAAGCTTAAATTAAAAATAAACCCTTAAGGCAAAATAAATTATTCAATACAATGAGAGGTTATGAGATAAACAGAAAAATCAGTAAACACCGTAAACCTCAAACACAAATTGTCATCGTAGTTGTCAACACTGGAGTACGTTCAGTCGACCCAGTTCGATATTTATACCGATCGAATCTTATACTAGTGGGACGCACTGAACGTGCACCTTAGCCGCTGTCAGATAAAATTTCACTTCCGGTGCGCCTCTGAACGGGCCGGATAAAAATTAACCTAGTCGAAATTTCGTCTGACAGGTGTCTCTGAACCTCCGTACCCGGGTACGTTCAGAGCCGCTCGATCGATCGAAATTTAACCTGGTTAAAAATTATACTGCCCGTTCAGAGACACCTGTCAGACGAAATTTCGACTAGGTTAATTTTTATCCGGCCCGTTCAGAGGCGCACCGGAAGTGAAGTTTTATCTGACAGCGGCTAAGGTGCACGTTCAGTGCGTCCCACTAGTATAAGATTCGATCGGTATAAATATCGAACTGGGTCGACTGAACGTACTCCTGAGTAACTAGCGTTTCTGTTGTCAATAACATTGTGTCAAAAGGAACAAAAAAACGAATTTTAAATTTTACGATTATATTATACAAAACACGCGTTTTCCGCACTTGCGTTGAGGGTTGGACCCACAGGTTGGACCCGACTTGCACCTACGCTCACTATACATATACCTAAATATGCCTCGCGCCCGCGGGGTGGGTGCATAGTGTGTGCGGGGCGGGCGCGGGCGGTTATAAATCAAATTATGGCTCAAAAAGATAGTGGGCGCGTGTCGTCCGAACTCTACCTTACCCACCCTTAGAAAAACGATAGCCTTCCGATGGAAAGGCCGCGTTGATCTAAGTACCTATTGTACCCGATGATATGAATGACGTAAGAGTATTTTTTTTTAAATAAAATTCCAATCATTATAAACTGATATTTTTATTTATTATTGCACAGAACTACACTTTTTTCCACTCGCTTCGAGTTTCTCCCTCATTCTGTTGACTTGCTGGGATATCACCGAGGCCCTGGATTGCAGTCGCTGGACAGGCTTGAAGAATTCCACTGGCACCCCCTGGTCTGACACCCCCTGGTCAACCTTCGATCTCCTCCACGAGGATTTGGACACGCGGGATACCGTTGATGACAACTGCGTATGAAAAAATAAACCTTTATGCATACTTGCAGACCTAGTACAAGGTGGGGCAAACGTAATCAAATCACCGGATTGGTTGTTTAGCTGTATTTTATAATGAAAATCTTTGGCTGTGCTCGTGAAATAAGTATATGTTTAATCCATAAGAATTTATTCCATCAAGTCTATAATATGATATCATGAAAGCGGATATGGGAGAAATCGATCTATCATCGGATGCCGAAGAAAGGCAGGGCCGGATAAACGGTAGGCAGAAGGAGATGATTCTGGCAAAACCATGAATACCATAATCAAACACATGGAACACTGCTGCCCGTTCCCATTTTTTTTTCTTTTACTCACGCTAACATCGTGTAGGTAGATAGATACTAACCCCAGTGTGGCCCGAAAGTATGCTTTGTTGTTCAACAGAAGTCGCAGAGTTATGTTCCGACAGGCAGCCTGGCTTAGGTATCTCCGGTGCTTCTAAAGTGGGCACGTGCCATTGCTTATACAGGTCAGGATGAGGCCCTGTAGAAGCTTCGGGACTTGCTCGGCAGTTCTCTGTTACCCATTGCTTCAGATTGGAGACAGCGGCTCTGGAAAATATTATTTTTTGAAGGACGAAACAGCAAGCCCGATGGTGTAGTGTATAGGATCACTACCTCCTGTGCAGGAGGTCGTGGTTCGAATCCTACCACGTACCACCGTGTTTTTCGGTTTCGGTGCTTTTACGGTGAAGGAAAACATCGTGAGAAAACCTGCACACACCTATAAAAAAATTCAAAGGTCATGTGCTGGTATATTCTTTATTTCGTTTCTCATAAGAGTATGGAAGTTCAGTACAGTGTCTTATAATGAAACTTATGCTCGTGCGCTATAGTTTTCTTCAAAGATTTCAAAAACGTGTATAAGTAATCCGCGGCGCCAATCAGCGAATTAACGTTACGAAAAAGACAATGAAAGGTAAAGGGTCCAGCAATTTGACCAATTATCTGAACAATTGCGTCTTGTACATTCGTGACTAGTAATTAAAGTTGCGAACGACCATTATTCATTACTTTACTACTACCATACAGATCTTAACCATTACTTTTATTCTGTAATACGTCAGTAAGGTTACATTTCTTTGCATCAGTATTTTTACAAGGTGAATTTGTGAAAGGGTGTTTCGCAAAAGATTCATCACCAACGTTTGGATTATAAGTATTGTTTAATACAAATAATTATAGTGCATGGAACGAGTTCTGTTGTATTCCAAGTTAAATAATGAGGGAATTATAGAAAAGAGGAGGGTCCAATTCGTAAGAGACGCTCATTTACGATTTTGATTGGTCTGAACAGTTAGTATAGAATAAAGAGCTTACCTGCACCCACGTCGTTTATGCTTAGGAAAGGTGAACAAAAAAGGTGGCGCTCTACGATTTCAACAGGCGTAAGATCACTTACTCCACACATGCTTAGTAAAATCGATATCGAGGGTGGACCCACGGCGTTGATGATTTTTGTTTTTCTTATTTCTAATATAGCTAGTAAAAAACGGGTTTCATTCCCGGGTAGATTTTCCCGCGCTGATGCAGAATATGTAATAAACTCATTTTTGAAAAAAATGCCCCACGTCGTTTATGATTTGGAGGGCAGAGTAATATACAGACAACTGTTAGAATCAGAATTACTGATCAACAAAATGAATGTTGTTGCATTCTCGTGTATGATATGGGTGGGAACTATGATGTCATCAATTTTATGTATGGTTTAGAAACCAATCGAGAGAGATATCAAATGAAAAGGCTCTGAGCTGATTCCAAAAATATACCACACTAAGGTGGCTACAGACACAGCAGATATCCCTTTTTTGCGTGTTTTTAATTAAATTATTTAGCACATTCCATGACCGACTAGCTCCTTTTTGAAATGTAGTTAGTTAGCAAATGCAGCGCCGCAGCGCATAGTGTGCCATTCCTTGCATTGACTACTACGCTCCTCTGCGCGGAGAAGCGTTGTTCAGTGTTTTCCATACAAACCGAGGTACTTACAAAGAACGATGCTGCTGCTATCGATTCGTAGAACGCACAACTTAACTAAATCTTGACTAAAATTATTGGCGTCCCTTTCTGTTCTCTCTCGACAGAAAATGATAGGTATATATTATATTTTCGTTATTTTTGCAACTACGAATTGGTATCACTGCTCAACTATTACATAGAGTAGATGCCTTCCATCACCGAGTTGTTACGCATTTTTTTTTTTACAGTAAACTAACCTAACGACCCGCGAATGATCGTCGTAGTCAATAATGTTGCCACTTTTGGGGTCGTAGAAGCCATCACCAACGTCATAGGTTCCATCAGGGATCTTCTTTATTGTCTTATCCTTGGTGATAATCGATTGGCCAGCTGGCTGGATTCCTTCCGTGAATTCGCATGGGTATCTGGAAATTGTATGGATTTTTAATTAACAGTATTATAATGGAAAAAATACACACTTAGATTTTAAGTCTACAATTTTAAGACTTGAGAAATTGTGAGAAATAAGACCAGTCCTCTTCACCAAGACTATTTATAACATTGGTTGTATTGATTTTACTTTAATTCTTTACCTAATTCTTGGGGTGGGATAGGATCTAGGTACCTCCTAGGCCCGTATTTATGATCAGCACTTGAGACAGACAGCGAGTTTAAGTTCGTATCAGAAATGTCATTTGAGTACAAAACGACCTGTCAAATCCATACTTAATATTACTCTCAATCTTGAGATCGATTTATAAAAACGAGCCCTAGTGGTCCACCCCGGGCAACGGCAACACAGGTTTGCCTGTGAATAAGTCTGGCTGAATGATCCCAACAAAGCGGTGGTAGGCTCCGCAAGGGGCCGCCTGGCTCGCGTCTACCCTCTTACCGGAGTCCGGCGCCAAAAAGCTTGCTGTGTTCCGTCGGTGCGTGAGACTACCAGTGCCTTAACAGGCGTCTTCTGGGTTAGCTCGTTCCATCGTCGACTCTGTCACGGTTATCGCTGACCTTTGTGTCTAGAGTCAAGAGCTAACCCATTCCAAGTAAAAAAAATACCTAGCGGACCTTGGGTGTAGTATTATTATAGTATTATTGTAGTAGTATTAAGTATTTTATTAGAAATGAGAACTTAAAGTGAAGCAATATATTTTCTATTCATAGAAACAAACAAGCAAGCATAAAACTATACAAATAAAAACCTCTTACTTATGTAACACTTGATACATATAGAATGACTATGCCCTTAACTATGCCAAAAAACTTCACCTGACCAAATTATGAAGCGAAATTACTGAAATTCAGCATTTTTCTCTACAATTTTTATTCTGTCAGACAAAGGAGAGCCATTTAATTTATGTACAGGAAAAAACGGCTGTGTTTTGCGGTTTACAATAATTCATCTCACACGGACCATTTCTCCACAAATGAGTCGTATTTTCACCGCTAAAGATACATTAGGTATTTAAGGTACAAATGGTCGATTTAGGAAAAAAAAAATGGTGCATTTTGGTAATGTAGTGTGTAAAGAAAAACATGGAAATCTGACATCAGTTTAGTTGGAAATCTGACATCAGTTTTTAAACGAAAGTCATTTATATTTTCATTTTTTTCTAAAAGAATTTCTCGGTGAAACATTTAAATTTTTGTTGACAGAGCAAACCCTATCAGTTTGTGAGAATCAGTTTCTTACTCTCCTTGGTATGGCTGCAAAAGTTTTCTTCATACATACATTAAATCACGCCTTTAACCCTAATGGGGTAGGCAGAACAGAAACGATCAGCCCATCGCCGATCAAATTGCAATACACTGAAACCCTCGAATCCCTTAGCTGGTTTTTACAGCATGCCCAGGAGGAGATGCAGCTGGCACAGCTGGCTCTATGTTTTTCTATCACTCCCAGTCCAGCATGGAAGATAAGTTTTGTATTTACAAAAATTACAACCTACATAAAATTGGATACAAACAAAGCGTAGATATTTTTTCATAACAAATATTGCCAAAACGTGTAAACATCCGCAGTCTCTGCGGAGTACTGCAGTCTTTTATTGTGCTCCGAGTTCAGAGGAAATATTTAGAGAGATATTCAAGTTTTGGGTAAAAGTGTCCCGACTACGTCGCGGCTCCCTTGCGACCGCTAGCTTCATACAACTGGAGATTTAATCTCGTTCCGTAGGATATTCAATTTCTGAAATGTTCTCGAATGTTCCATCTGATATTTTCTGTACAGGAACTTTGAACGTTTCAAGTTATTTCAAGGGGGCGTTTAATTTAGAGAAATGTCAGATTATCGCAGTTGCAGGTGAGTTTGGAGTAAGAAATATTAGAGTATTTTAAAAATGTTTTTATTTTTAGGCTGTGTGTTTTGTAGCTGACTAGGCAGGGCAGGACATTACAGGATGAAAAAAAGACAATTAATGCTTTATTTTTGTTCTGATGTTACATATCCATTTAGGCATAAATATTTAAAAAATACATAATTAACAAAATTGATTGACAGTTCAAAGAGATATCTGATTCTTTGGGCAACGTTAAAAAAACCTTTTAAACGCTTTTCTCTCGGACTTTAAAATATTTTTATGACTTTATGATATGACAAAGGCCTTTTTGAATACTAATTTGAATAGGGTTTATCCCCAAGAGTTTTCGGTAATTAAAATGTCGTACAATCTGAACTTTGTTGGAAGTGTCGACAACTTTAGGGTTACATTACTGCGATATTTTCATTTTAGGAGATTGTAAAACCCGGAAAAATAACTCATTTCCAGGGGAAATCTCATTCAGCCGCCGGTGACACCGCGGGGAACAAATCAAATAAAAAAAAAAACTGTAGGACCAACCTTCTATCCGTAGGTTTGCAATAAGTCCAATTATGGTCTTTGTAGTAAACTCCGTCTGTGAACATAATGGTCCTGTCGGTGAGCTCTCCATTGCTCCACTTCCCTTTCAGTATAGTGCCGTCAGGGTATCGCATCTCGCCGTCTCCATGGAACATGTTGTCTTCGAACTCGCCTTCGTAAACTGTGCCTATGGGAACATACTGTTAGATTTGCGTAGTAAGATTATGTTCGTTGTGATGATTGTGCTCTACTTTGTAAAGAATTTGTCTTCTGCACTAATCCCAGAAATACTAGTTTATTTAGGGCTTTTCCTTTTTCAGATATAATAATATTTGTATAGGAATGTTATACAGGCCATAATCTTTTTATAAGTGTAATATTTTTTCGAAATAAGGTGAGAGAAAACTATAGATCTCGTTGATTTTTTTCTAAAAATTGTCGCATCGGTTGCGATTTGATGGAGGGATTAGTGTAGAGCGTTTGTATGAAAAATATTTTAAAGTCCGAGAGAAAAGCGTTTAAAAGGTTTTTTTAACGTTGCCCAAAGAATCAGATATCTCTTTGAACTGTCAATCAATTTTGTTAATTATGTATTTTTTAAATATTTATGCCTAAATGGATATGTAACATCAGAACAAAAATAAAGCATTAATTGTCTTTTTTTCATCCTGTAATGTCCTGCCCTGCCTAGTCAGCTACAAAACACACAGCCTAAAAATAAAAACATTTTTAAAATACTCTAATATTTCTTACTCCAAACTCACCTGCAACTGCGATAATCTGACATTTCTCTAAATTAAACGCCCCCTTGAAATAACTTGAAACGTTCAAAGTTCCTGTACAGAAAATATCAGATGGAACATTCGAGAACATTTCAGAAATTGAATATCCTACGGAACGAGATTAAATCTCCAGTTGTATGAAGCTAGCGGTCGCAAGGGAGCCGCGACGTAGTCGGGACACTTTTACCCAAAACTTGAATATCTCTCTAAATATTTCCTCTGAACTCGGAGCACAATAAAAGACTGCAGTACTCCGCAGAGACTGCGGATGTTTACACGTTTTGGCAATATTTGTTATGAAAAAATATCTACGCTTTGTTTGTATCCAATTTTATGTAGGTTGTAATTTTTGTAAATACAAAACTTATCTTCCATGCTGGACTGGGAGTGATAGAAAAACATAGAGCCAGCTGTGCCAGCTGCATCTCCTCCTGGGCATGCTGTAAAAACCAGCTAAGGGATTCGAGGGTTTCAGTGTATTGCAATTTGATCGGCGATGGGCTGATCGTTTCTGTTCTGCCTACCCCATTAGGGTTAAAGGCGTGATTTAATGTATGTATGAAGAAAACTTTTGCAGCCATACCAAGGAGAGTAAGAAACTGATTCTCACAAACTGATAGGGTTTGCTCTGTCAACAAAAATTTAAATGTTTCACCGAGAAATTCTTTTAGAAAAAAATGAAAATATAAATGACTTTCGTTTAAAAACTGATGTCAGATTTCCAACTAAACTGATGTCAGATTTCCATGTTTTTCTTTACACACTACATTACCAAAATGCACCATTTTTTTTTTCCTAAATCGACCATTTGTACCTTAAATACCTAATGTATCTTTAGCGGTGAAAATACGACTCATTTGTGGAGAAATGGTCCGTGTGAGATGAATTATTGTAAACCGCAAAACACAGCCGTTTTTTCCTGTACATAAATTAAATGGCTCTCCTTTGTCTGACAGAATAAAAATTGTAGAGAAAAATGCTGAATTTCAGTAATTTCGCTTCATAATTTGGTCAGGTGAAGTTTTTTGGCATAGTTAAGGGCATAGTCATTCTATATGTATCAAGTGTTACATAAGTAAGAGGTTTTTATTTGTATAGTTTTATGCTTGCTTGTTTGTTTCTATGAATAGAAAATATATTGCTTCACTTTAAGTTCTCATTTCTAATAAAATACTTAATACTACTACAATAATACTATAATAATACTACACCCAAGGTCCGCTAGGTATTTTTTTTACTTGGAATGGGTTAGCTCTTGACTCTAGACACAAAGGTCAGCGATAACCGTGACAGAGTCGACGATGGAACGAGCTAACCCAGAAGACGCCTGTTAAGGCACTGGTAGTCTCACGCACCGACGGAACACAGCAAGCTTTTTGGCGCCGGACTCCGGTAAGAGGGTAGACGCGAGCCAGGCGGCCCCTTGCGGAGCCTACCACCGCTTTGTTGGGATCATTCAGCCAGACTTATTCACAGGCAAACCTGTGTTGCCGTTGCCCGGGGTGGACCACTAGGGCTCGTTTTTATAAATCGATCTCAAGATTGAGAGTAATATTAAGTATGGATTTGACAGGTCGTTTTGTACTCAAATGACATTTCTGATACGAACTTAAACTCGCTGTCTGTCTCAAGTGCTGATCATAAATACGGGCCTAGGAGGTACCTAGATCCTATCCCACCCCAAGAATTAGGTAAAGAATTAAAGTAAAATCAATACAACCAATGTTATAAATAGTCTTGGTGAAGAGGACTGGTCTTATTTCTCACAATTTCTCAAGTCTTAAAATTGTAGACTTAAAATCTAAGTGTGTATTTTTTCCATTATAATACTGTTAATTAAAAATCCATACAATTTCCAGATACCCATGCGAATTCACGGAAGGAATCCAGCCAGCTGGCCAATCGATTATCACCAAGGATAAGACAATAAAGAAGATCCCTGATGGAACCTATGACGTTGGTGATGGCTTCTACGACCCCAAAAGTGGCAACATTATTGACTACGACGATCATTCGCGGGTCGTTAGGTTAGTTTACTGTAAAAAAAATGCGTAACAACTCGGTGATGGAAGGCATCTACTCTATGTAATAGTTGAGCAGTGATACCAATTCGTAGTTGCAAAAATAACGAAAATATAATATATACCTATCATTTTCTGTCGAGAGAGAACAGAAAGGGACGCCAATAATTTTAGTCAAGATTTAGTTAAGTTGTGCGTTCTACGAATCGATAGCAGCAGCATCGTTCTTTGTAAGTACCTCGGTTTGTATGGAAAACACTGAACAACGCTTCTCCGCGCAGAGGAGCGTAGTAGTCAATGCAAGGAATGGCACACTATGCGCTGCGGCGCTGCATTTGCTAACTAACTACATTTCAAAAAGGAGCTAGTCGGTCATGGAATGTGCTAAATAATTTAATTAAAAACACGCAAAAAAGGGATATCTGCTGTGTCTGTAGCCACCTTAGTGTGGTATATTTTTGGAATCAGCTCAGAGCCTTTTCATTTGATATCTCTCTCGATTGGTTTCTAAACCATACATAAAATTGATGACATCATAGTTCCCACCCATATCATACACGAGAATGCAACAACATTCATTTTGTTGATCAGTAATTCTGATTCTAACAGTTGTCTGTATATTACTCTGCCCTCCAAATCATAAACGACGTGGGGCATTTTTTTCAAAAATGAGTTTATTACATATTCTGCATCAGCGCGGGAAAAAACGGTTCTAC
>JARACY010005009.1:0-23911 GCA_029255725.1 Scrobipalpa atriplicella | reverse complement strand
CAATAAGACTAGTTGAATCTGCTATGTGAAGGTAAAATTACTGAATTTAGGAGTTTTATAAAAAATGCGTAGTTTGCGTAGCAATATTTTCACAATGAAGCGCTGGGTTCAGGGCAATTTTTTCCAATAAAACATTTTTTTGGATGTTTTTTTTTTTTTGTATTAGTACTCACGGCGACAGTAGTAGCCGAGCGAGCGGCACTTCTGGCAGAGATGCTGTGGATGAATCTTCGACTGGTCGCTCACGTCCAGCCCGTCAGGCTTCTCCAGCGGTCTCTGGAATTTTCATTAAGAAAGGAATTACAAAGATGAAAATAATAGATTCAGGAGATGTTGGGACGCACGGAGAACAAAAATCAACGCTAGATTTCTTAAAAACTAAAATGAGTGAAGAGAATGTCACCATTCTGTACGGTCGCTTGGCTTACCCATCCCATTATATGTGGGATTTTACTAGGATAAATTAACAGATTTCCACCCATAGAGATAATCATATGATTTTTTTTTCCGTCATCTTGCTCTCATCTCGGCGATAAGACCGCCTTTATGCACATTAATTTAAGTTTTTTGTCTAAGTGTACTATAATAATTATGTTTCTAAGTAGATCTCATTTGTGTGCAACGAAAAGTTTTTACTTGAACTTGATTAGGCATATGTATATTTAGGGCAAATCCAGGGAATGGCAGCAAAGTTTCCTATAAATACAATCTGCAACTGCACTCGCCAAACATAATGTGATGGAGAATCACCCCTCATTGGGGGGAAACCCATAACTATCAGTGACCTGCTGCTATGGCTGGTAGTAGTAGAAGTCCATTCAGAAATGTACCTGTTTATGTGGAAAAACGTTGATCCTGCACTTGATGCACTCCTGGCCGTTGTTCGCCCAGGAGTTTCCGCTCATCCACTTGCGTTTGCACTTGGGGCACTTGTACTCTCCGAAGCACCGCTTCTTGCCCTGGTATGGGGTCAGCCCCTCGCCTTTTGGACGCGCCTGGAATGTACAAGAAAATGCAAAGGGTTAACTAGTTCAGCCTGGATAAGTAATAAACGTAAATGGTATCACCAGACACCAAAAGTATCAATGGTAGCAATTCGTAGTTTTGCAATATCTGTCATTTTTTTTTTATCATGAGAAAACAGAAAGGGATGGCAACGAGTGAAGTCATGCTTTCCAAAAATCGATAGCACTGTATTGCAATTTAGGTGATGGGCTGACGATCTAGCTAAACAGATGATCATTTAGATATTTAGTAATACTGGGGTAGGTAGAACGTAAAACGCCTAGTAAAAAGCGCCTTTTATTATATTGAGTGCAATATTTTTGATTGTGTATCGCTAATAGAGACAGGTTGTCAGCCCATCGCCTAAATTACAATACACTAAGCCTCGAATCCTTTTTGCTTACTGCTACAGTATGCCCGGGCGGAAGGGCAGATTGAACATTCTATATTTTTCTATCGCTCCTAGGCCAGCATGCTTAATTTTAAAGTACAGCTATTATTCAAACATGACGACTTTACTGAGATAAACAAGTACGATTAAATTACTTAAACAAAATATTATATTACATCGTTACGATCTCACGATTGCGAACTATTATATATTCTGTGCGATTGCTTACATATTTCTAAGAATTACATCTCTACATTTCCTGCCTGACCCGATACGTCACACTTTGCTGTCGTATCAAATAATATGACCAACATACCTACTAAGTTTTTGTATTATTTCTTTATCTGTGAGTAACATAGGTTACTTTTCGCCGTGGTATAGGCCCGTATTGATAATCAGCTCTCAAGAGTGACAGGGAGTTTGAGTTCGTATCAGAAATGTCACTTCAGTACAATACGACCTGTCAAATCCATACTTATTGCTCTCACTCTTGAGATTGCTTTATAAATACGAGCCCGCCCGTATTGATAATCAGCTCTCAAGAGTGACAGGGAGTTTGAGTTCGTATCAGAAATGTCACTTCAGTACAAAGAGACCTATCAAATCCATACCCTAGGTATTGCTCTCAATCTTGAGATCGCTTTATAAATACGAGCCATAATGCCTTATTCCCACGGGAAATCTCGTAAAACTTTGAACTAGTCTTCCCTAATATTTCCTATATAAAAGAAAAACTTTTTATAAAAACACGTTATGTTATAACCTAACTATTAATAAGTAACATTTATTAGAAGTAAAAATAGGCAGCTTTTTAATGTAGTTAATTTTCTTATTAATTAAGATTTAAAAAGACAGGTACACAGACTTGTGTTAGTTATTATGATTATGATTCGTTCAGAAGGGGTTGGTCGTTTCAGCCCAACAGCCACTGCGACCTGTAAAGATCTATTGTAGCTTACTTGTGTTAGTTAAGTCGTGATTTTTGGAGCTACAAATCGATACAATCGTTATTGTTATTATGGATAAAACGAACTTACAACAATAATTTTATTCATTTCTTTAAGTGTTGTGCTTCTCGACTATATCGTTACATAAGTTATGACCACGGTTTTGTTATACAATAGTTCACTGTTATAATATAAAGCGACTTTGTATTTAGTTCCTAGCACTTTGACCCTGTATAAAACGCATGATTTGTGGTAGTGTAAAATCATGCTAAGGAAATATTTATCAGTGACGTAAATACGTTCTAGGAATTAATTCTTGAACGATATAATTGATTGGAAAATCGGATGAGATACAAAAAGACGATCCCGTATTTCACGGTGTTGGCTACCTAATCTAGGGGATTGAACGAGTACACTGGTTTTTAGTTTTACACAGAGCGACTGCCATCTGACCTCCTCAACCCAGATGGGAAATCAGACCCAATCCTAGATTAGGCTTTTGCCAGATTAGTGGCCAACCCAGTTGATACGAATGAAATGATGACTGGTAATAAGCCAAGCACAACCAAGGAATAAGGTAGGTAAACAAGGCCGCTCAAGACGAATTGAATTTTGGTAATTATTAAATGGTTTTACATATTATTTGGTATACTTGTACATTTTACTAAACTGCGTAAAAATATGAAATTTCATAAATTATTTAAAGAGAAAACTTCATCCGTTTCGAGTAGCTCTATGTAGGTACCTTTCTCCTTGTCAAACTGTACCATTCTTCTTCTGTACCATGGGGGTTGCATATCAGACTCCGTAGGGTATATAGGTAGAATCATAAAAACATACACACTTACTTCGACGTTCTTTTTCTTTTTATCACCCATTTAAAAAAAAAACAGGTAAAGATTCTTATCAATCACTACACACTCTTTAAATTGATTCAGGCAGATAATACACGATCCAGAACTTCACATCAAATCTAATAATAAAATAGAACTGGTTTTATGACAACGATCACACTATTAACACTTATTTACTTAAATTAACTCCCATCCAAGCGCGGAACAGTTTTCAAAATGGATGAAATCACCTGAGATCTGAATTCGATTAATCGGGGATTCCCCTTCTGCCCCAGTCAACTACAAAGTTTTTGAATGAAGGACCCCGAAATATTTCTCCAATGCTGTTTTGCAGAGTGATAAATAAGATTTAGTTAATTTAAAGTGTAAAAAATAATACTTTTGTATTATTAGGAATCGGTTCGCTCATCTAGGTAAGTAGGTACCTAGTAGGTACATGCTTTAGTTGTAAAGTTATCCTGCAAAGATTTTGCATCGTCGGAGGAATTTTATCGGAGTCAACTTTCCCGTTGATTGGACTATTTTTTAGGATATCAGGATAGATAATAAATGTGAGACATAATTTATCATTAATAAAGAGGGTCAGGTAGGTAGTAGCGGTAGAGACAGTTTCCGGGCGGGACGACGTGCGGGCGCTCAGCCAAATTATTCTATGTATTTTTACATATTCTTCTATTGCGGAGTATTTTTTCTATCTAGGTATCTCAACCTACATCTACGAACTGCTGAATCGGTTTTTATACTTATTTGTACCTTCGTCGTAAATGGCTACCTGGTTTGCGCCTACCTTGACCCACTGGAGTCAGGTTCAGATTCTTGTGTTTTTTTAGTATGTAGGATTTGAAGCATTAGTGCCTTATGTGGGTTTTTGGGAGAGGCTAACTCGTCGACTCTGTCTCGGTCACCTTTGGCCTGAATCAGACTGTCTGATTGTCCTTTTTCTTATGAACCACGATCATACTGTTCCTATCTCTCACCTGATCACAATCCCTGATGTAGTGATGCCTAGTCTTGAAGCACAGGTGGCACATGTAAGTGGGCGGAGGTGGTCTATGTGGACGACGCAACGACTGTGCTGCAAACTGGTCTATGCCTCAGATTGTCTTTTTGACTGTTGTCGTATACACATCAGGCTGTTCTTATCTCTTACCTGATCACAATCCCTGATGTAGTGATGCCCAGTCTTGAAACACAGGTGGCACATATAGGACGGTGGCGGAGGTCTATGTGGACGACGTAGTGATAGTGCTGCGAACTGGTCTGTGATGGAATTGGCGTCATCTTGAGGGGGCAGGGCTGAGCAGGGGGCGGCGGTGGGGAACGAGCCCCATACTGAGCTGGGGACGAGCTGGAACAGAAGAGAAATTGTTCAATAACATGGAATATGGTAGGACAAAAAATACCGAAGAGAACTTAGGAATGTATGCACAAAGTGCCACGGCAGGACTGCCTGCCTTTTCGCACGCGGCTCAAGATCGATTGAGTTTTGAGTGGACTGCCAGTTTCTACGGAATATGCTGGTGGATCTGCAGACGTGGAAGAAGACTAGGATTTACAGAGGCCAAAATAAATTAAAAAAAAACATTAGTCATATTCTTAAATTACCAGCTCTATGCGAGTAAAGTTTCTGGTTCAACTTCCAAACCACTCATCATCAGTAGCGCGACAAGTCATAAGAACATTGTCGGTGCCAAACCATCCAACCCATTTTAATTATGAGATGGAGATGCCCCACTTAATCGTCCCATTTATTACCATTCAAACCCCCAGCGGCTTCCAAACTGTCTGACTCAGACGGTCAATGTAGCCAGATATAGAGAAAATCTAGGTGACGACTTCTTCCTTAAAGTTTTTTGACTTCTGAAGAATTCTGATGAACTGTTTTGGGTTTAGTCACTCACACACACATCACTAATTTCACCGCTCACAGCTAATCCGCCGTAGCTTAGTTGGTTAAGAGCGTTGGGCCGGTTTTCCAAAGACGCGGGTTCAAATCCTGTCGGCGGATGAAATTTTTTATTTGTTATTTCTAATATTATTTTTAATCTGTAAAGGCCAATTTCAGATACTTTTTAAAGATCTTAATAGATTCTCGATTCGTATGCGCACAAAACTTGACTTAAATGGTCACCTCTCCTAAGAGAACAGAAAGGAAAGGCAACAATTTAGGTTAAGATTTAGTTAGGTAAGTCATCCTGTCCACGAATCGGTAGCATTGTAAACCAGCACTTTTTGTTAAAGATGGGGCTAGAAGTTACAGACCTAACGGGCTTTCCGAAATACGGAGCCGCAATTTCCGGCTTTTTCAATGCAATTTTTTCTATCAATTATTTTATTCTAATTTGACTCTGGCAGCACCGCAGACGGTCAGCGTTTGAAATTGGAACGCGCCACGATAATTCGTTAAACATATGCGCGGGCGCAGGCCGCCGACCAATCAGAATGCGCGGTTAGTTATTTGCTACGATTTCATTTGTCTAATTGTAAGATGCCGCATTGATAAGGCGGATGTTAGAATATGTTCTACGATGTATGTAGGAGGTAGGCGTAATGAAAGAAATAATTGTTTTAACTTATCTAACTGCTTCAAGCAAATCTATTGAAGTTATCTTTGGGTCTTGCGGATTTTAAAAATAGAAATTATTCAGCATATTCAAATCTTAAGTTATGGTCTAGTCCAGCCAATTTCTATAAAATAATATGCTCCTCAATGACAAGTGGGTGTAAATAAAAAGATAAACTGCAAGCAGATTTTTTTTCGGGTTTTTTTTGTTTACTTTCACATAATCCTTTTTCAATATCTTCTGTTAGGCGCGGCGACACTCTGCCTAGTCCGTGATAATGATAAATCTAGGCGTGATTTTAATATGGCTACATAAACATACAACAAACTCCATTACGTTAGTCCCGATTCCAAATAAATGGCCGGTCTTACGGAGTTATTTTGCTTTAAAAATAGAATTTACGGGATCAGTGGGCGGGAGATGGTAAATATAGAGTGGGCATGTTGTTGGTCCAACGGACTTGGTAGAATTGGAAACTGGACTGGCCATGGTGGGAAAAATAAGTGATTCAAGGGCTTCAACTCATCGTCATCGACATGGCCTAGTGGTTCGCTAGACGGGCGCCAAGCAGTTTGCTTCATTTCACCGGTTTGTAGGAATACCAGTGCTTTTAAAGCATCTATTACGTCAATTCGCCTATAGTCAACTCTATCTCTGTTATTGGCTGTTTTCCACAAGACAGCACGGCAACGGCATGATAACCACGATACCATACCGTTGCCGTTGCCGTGGACGTGCCGTACTTATAACTAGTCGAAAAACAATGTAACGTAATGGTTTAGTTTTAGCCTATCTAGGTACAAATTAGAATTCTTATACTACCAAAAGCAATAAACAAATCTATTAAAATTATAACCCCAAAAGTACCTCCAAATCTATTCCCTGAATCGAGACGCATTTTCAGCCGCAGGTGTCAGAGATCAAACGGGCCGCCGGATGTAATCACGACAGAGGATAAACAGAGAAACCCAACTCTGTCCTCGCTAAACTGTGAATATACTGCTTTGTAAGAGAACACTGATTTGTATACTGTGATATTCTTTTACGGTTTGTTTTTCTACTAATTATAAGCACGTTGCCTTGCTCCTTTCCTTGCATTCTTTCACTTATATCCTCTCGTCGAAGAATTCTCTACTGAATTCTACAGAATATCTGGGAAGAAACTTTTCTTCCCATTTACCACCTGCTACATTTATTATCGTTTTCAGTTTTAGCATGGAAGTACTTATTCCAAATACCTAATTTGCCTTTGTGATATTTGGTACATGGTATACTCGTAAAGAATTATTAAAAATATATTGTCAGCTGCTTTTATTGTAAGCAAATATTGTAACTTTTTATTCAAGGTTGATAGTTATTTCCTTGTCTCCGAGAAACGACTGCAAAACATGATTGACCTAATTTTAACATAACATGAAAGAAAACCATTCATTCGCTGATAGTGATTATAGAGAGCTATTTATGTAAATAAATTGTAGGCATTTTTGTAATAAATAGGATATAGTATTTGTGTTTGAAGGAAATTATTAAAGTGATGAATTTATTTAAAACAACACCAATACGAGTATTTCCGTCTGAACGGTTTAAAATGAGTTTTTCCGAGAAAATCAGTTTTTTACAATGCTGAACTGGGAAGAAAACATAGAATGGTCCAGCTGCTTATCTTGGTTAGTGTAATTTAGACTGTAATTTAGGCAAAAGGCTGACATCCTGATCAGACCTTACGGCATTCAGCTATTGACAGTCGTGGCGGAAACTGTTTTAAGTAAGCAGCTGATCCTCTGTTTACTCCGTAAGGTAAACAGGAGCTGTGAACTCCAGTATACTAAGGGGCAATCTTCTTGAAGATTTTCAAGACATTTTGTCAATCCAAAATTCACACTTTAGCGCTTGAGTTTAAAGTCTAATTTTAAATGTGTGGATAACTTTTCCTTCAAGATTTCCCGCCAATAATATCGGGCTATATTTACCCGGTCGTTTCAGTATTAACTACCATTAGTATGGTTTATATCACATTCCATTGATTTGGACACGCCGCCCACGGGGGTTTTATTTACCACGCCACGAATAAACAATAATAAAATGCTTCCATGATGGACTGGGAACGATAAAAATTAGAATATACCAGAAATATTGTAAAAAGAAATTGAAGGATGCCAATATAGGCAGGTAAGTGCCTAGTTGTGTGAATTAATTCCATGCTGGACTGGGAGTGATAGAAAAACATAGAATGTGCCAGCTGCATCTCCTCCCGTGCATGCTGTAAAAATCAGCTAAGGGAATCGAGGGTTTCAGTGTATTGCAATTTAGACGATGGCTGACAACCTGTCACTATAGCAATATACATAATCACCTGTATAATAACCCTCAAAAATTGACAAAAACAGATGATTGATTATGTATATCGCTATAGTGACAGGTTGTCAGCCCATCGCCTAAATTACAATACACTGAAACCCTCGAATCCCTTAGCTGGTTTTTACAGCATGCCCGGGAGGAGATGCGGTTGGCACATTCTATGTTTTTCTATCACTCCCAGTCCAGCATGGAAGGATTGATAGCCCGTCAATACTTCTACTCACTCATCTACGCAAGTTCTAGCTCTTCCTCTCTTTCCTCTCATCTTCCCTTCAATAAATGTCTGCAATAACTGGTCACGTCATATCACGTATACAAGTTAGTGTAAAACACATTCTATTGCGTCGTTTAGTAAATTACGAAATATTTGAAGTGCAGTAATAAGTTTTAATTGCTAACATCCCAGTTTGCGTGGCAAGTGCGTGGTCTAGTTTAGATTGAACATAAACACAAGCTAAATGTTACTTCACGTCCTATATGCCGTCCCTTTTCTTCTTTTCTCTTCGAGAAGATGACAGATGAAGATATCTTAGGCCCATATTTATAATCAGCTCTCAAGAGTGACAGCGAGTTTGAGTTTGTAGATCAGATATGTCATTTCAGTACAAAACGACCTGTCAAATCCATACTTAATATTGCTCTCAATCTTGAGTTCGCTTTATAAATACGAGCCTTACTGCTGCTGCTAATTTAGGTGATATTATTTATAACTGTAAAATGTTATATTTGGATCTTTGTCCTCTACATAATATTATGATGTTATAGGTATTGAGGATACCTGTCCAATAATATCAACAAAATCTTTTTTTTTACTTTGGTTGTTTTCTTTCGCTTTACAAAAACATTATCTAAGTATGTCTCACTTTTTTTGCTGTTCTTCCAAATCTGATTTCTTTCAGAATCACGTAATATTCTTGCAAAAACTATCGAATCTGTATCTTACTAGTTTAATCCGCCCAGTAGGCGCTTGTTTCGCGGTACTGCTGTAAACATTGAAGGAGCGCGTGTACAGGTTCAATGACCCCGCTTGAAACAGCTGGAGCTCCTCAGGAGTCTACCCATCCTACTACTTTTGAGCAGAAGATAATTGCAAGGTGTCAGAAATTCGCTGACATTTTTGGTCCCCCATACAAAATGACTCAATCAGCTTTATACCGCTGTAACATGGGAGGGCAGGTCAGCGACCCTGACTGAAACAGCTGAAGCTTTTAGGAGTACCAACACTACTGGAAGATTGGTTCTTTTAGTAGAAAATTGTCTTAAACACAACACTGTATATAAAATTTATGACACCTTTTGGTCCATCTATACAAAATAACTTATGAACCATTTTTATTGGAAGTGTACAAATTGTTTTGCTATAAACATTCGCGGACGCGGTACCCGTAAAATACTGAAAGTAGTACTTAGTACTTAAATACTGTGAAATGATCGCATAAGTTCTGCTGTAATATCTGAAATTGTGAATCATAGTTTAGGAATATGGGATGGGAATGAGTCAGAGAGCCAAAATAACGTAAAACATTTCCGATACGCATAAAAAAAATATTTTAACTCAATATTTATACAGCAAAATATCCGAAGCTTTTTAATGGCAACATAGCTTATCGCTATTTCATGGCAATTTTCCCGTGGTAAAATTTAGCCTAGGTATGAGATATACCTACCTCTCTGGCTAATCAAGTTTTCTAGGGTAACAAAGCTTTTTTGATAGCTGCTTCTTTCATATACATAACAGACAACCTATCTTCTTTAAAATATGGGTCTAGATAAAAAAAGCTTTCATTGTGTAAAACAGTAGACATCATAAATCTACTTATGACTGACATTTGATTTCGTTAGCACAGAAGTTTGGACTAGGCTCCCACAGGGTGTATAAAAAATATAGGAACTGAGATTTATGTGAAATTTTAAATAAATAATAATATGATCATTGAATAAAATGAAAATCAGGATATTTGATGGTTGATAGAGACGTAAGGAGAAACGGATATGTTGCACAGTTAACACAATAATTAAATTAGTGACATTGTTCGTGGAGAGAATCATAACTAAATCTTAACCAAAATTGTTGCTGTTATCTGTTCTCAGGAAAGATAATGATAGGTGACCATCTTTGTCAAGATTTAGGGATTTTGTGCGCATGCATACGAATCAATACCATTATTTTATTAGGTACATACATACATACACAGATATAATCACGCCTTTATCCTTAATGGGGTAGGCAGAGCGTAAACGACCTAAACATAACATAGGTCGTTCCGCCACGTCTGACTAATGTTGAGGGTTATTCCAGATGGATATGTATATTGCTATAGTAACAGGTTGTCAGCCCATCGCCTAAATTACAATACTGAAACCCTCGAATCCCTTAGCTGATTCTTACAGCATGCGCGGGAGGACATGCAGCTGGCACATTCTATGTTTTTCTCTCACTCCCAGTCCAGCATGGAAAATTATTATGTAATTTGAATAAATAATTATGTATAAAAAAATTGTGAAAATTTTAAGGCCCGTATTTATAATCAGCTCTCAAGAGTGACAGCGAGTTTGAGTTCGTATCAGAAATGTCATTCCAGTACAAAATTACCTGTCAAATCCGCACTCAATATTGCTCTCAATCTTGAGATCGCTTTATAAATACGAGCCTAAGTAATCCATTTCATCTGATGGGCTAAAGCGCTTTTAAGAGCATCCCGTATTCCGCAGCATAGCATTATCTGTCTAGGAATCTCTCCTGCCTGAATAGTGTTAATTAGTTTGAGTATTTCTTTTGCCAAAATGTCTATTTTATTTCCCGACTATGCCACAAAAATGAATATTTTATTCATACTACAGTTTTTATCTTTTTTTACGACTGTACAAAAAAAGTTGTCTAAGCTCTGCTCTCACATAATATGTATTTGTGAGAAAATTTTAGGTATTAACTCGTTTTTCGGTATTTAAATAAATATCAATTTATTTATTTTTTGTACTTTTTCATGTCTGAAGTATGAGAAACAAGATATATAAAATCTCTACGTGCGGAGAATTTGAACCTGCGTTCTTGGAATGCCGTTCGATTACTCTACCAACACTGCACTTTACTCTAGAAACACACTGTTTATTTTGAAGTATTGTAAAATTTGATCGTTTTGTAAGATCTGTAGATCTTAGATGTGCATGATGTGTAGATCTGCATTCTCACCTGGTCATTCTGCTCGTGCGTCAGGTAGAGCCAGCCCAGCAGAGCTTGCGGGTAGGACTCTGCCTTGCCGCACCTTTGCGGCAGATCTGCGCCAAGGGCCGTCGGCGACATCGCACCATCGATACACCCACACCCACAAGGAGAAACTATAGCCACCAATTAAAAACAAAACGTTCTATATTCGAAAACGCACGAGAATTTCACAAAAAAGGAAATGAGACGTTCGAAATTTGAATAGAGTTCCGAAAAAGTAAAAAGCACGTTCGAATTTTGAAATTTTTGCGTTCGCGTTCGGTATTTGTGTTGTTAGTCGGGCGTTGCGCGGTCAGCCCATGTCAGCGGTTGTATTTTTGGATCGCGCTGCGCTCCGGTTGCGCGGGCGCCGACATACTGTGCGCCGCCACTCCTTAAGACGGGAGATGACGGAATTAGGGATGGGGACCTTCTTCTCTTCTCTATGTGTCGATATAGGATCAAAGAAATAGGATAAAGTTGAAGCGAAGCATATTTTTCTATCTTTGTGTCGCTGGAGTAAGTTATGGGCAGGTGACTTAATGTTTTTGTGGTTTTTTGTTTTAAGCGTGGATAGTGGATTAAATCCAACTATCTACTTATTTCATCCTGTTAAAGTGTTCCTTTTTAACTAAATTTTAATATAAATATATGTTCTTTTTGTAATAGTTTATCACGTAGTTAGGCGTTGCTTTTTCCTGTAGTTTATCCTGAATTAACGTGAATTAACATTGTGAAGTCATAGTGAAGTTGACATCACTTGCAGTATTTCGCAAGAGATGTCAACTTCACTATGACTTTTTTTAATTTATTATGATTATAGGATTAATGACTGTTTCTATGTAGTTTTTAAATATATTTGTATGATTAATTTATTTTATCCAATAATTTTAACATAATTATTTTGTTAAATAAAATTAACACCTTCCTTTTTTTATCTATAGAACGTCCCACTGCTGGGCAAAGGCCTCCCCTTTAAAAAAACTTAACAGTGATTTTATTTATCGATACTTCTATCGACATATCAATGGGTGTAACACTAGTATGAACATGTGGGCGCACCCGAACGGCCGGGACTCTGCGGAGAGCAATATTTTCGTTCAGCCTCCGTACCACGCCACAACACGATAGTAACGCGATTCGTGTCGCTTTCATGCGACATGGTAGAGGGTAGAGTTTAGGCCATAAAGGTAAAATGTCGTAATTGTTGTAATTTATTTATAGGCACATACCTAAATTTTGAATAAATCAATGTTAAAATAAAACTAGTTACGATTAAATAACACACCACAGATCGAAACTTAACGATTGCACATACATACTTCATCATTCATTAGTAATTTTATTACCTACTGACAAAAATATCAAATCTTTCCTCTTTATGAATATGTAGGTACTTAAAGCTTATTATTTAGATTATTTAAATAAATTTTCCCCGACTAAATGTGGATTTGTTTATAAATACAGCAAAAAGTGCTTAAAGTTAAAACTAGGACGCCCTGTGAGTCCCAATACTCTAATTTCATATCAAAGTACGATTTCATCTGATTCTTAGAAGTAAACATGTGTTTTTAATAAAATGACTCTATGATTTATCCAAGCTAGACTTAGAATTATAAAAAAACAACAACCTAGAACGTACCAACATTCTAGCCGCCTCTTTTCCCGCATATCCTATAAAAACCAGTAAAATATCCTGCTGATTTCGGTATATCGTGATTAATTAAGCCATGTGCTGACAACCCGTCTCCACAGCAATACTATTATTATATTATCTAAAGTAATATACAGAATTGAATTATCAGTGACGGTGGGTTTTCTATAAGCACCCTATGACGTACCACATCGTACGTATATGGGCGTGACTTTTTGTGCGTCAAACATTTCAACATAATGATAAGATGACTTTTAAACTGTTGTTTGGGTTACTTCGCCAATATTTTTTTTTTGTGGACCATTCCTGGGTGTCACTCGTGCGCATAAATAAACTGTTTAAATTATGATGACATTTCTTATAACGTATGGATAGAAAAGTGGCCTGGATGGAGTGCTCTACCTAAGGCCACTTACTGACTGACTGTTTATAAATACAGGGTGTTAAAACAGTATGATAATCATTTTAACAATAGGAAATAGGTTGACAGTAACTAGTAAGTACCTACACGTAAATAGTAAGTCGAATTGTCATATGTTTTTTTAAATATTAAAAACATGATTGTAATAATTCTTCTTTCTTAAAAGGTACATTATCAAAAAAATTTGGTAGTTGTAAATAATGTATTTCCCATTTTTATAAAATTATCAGCTTACTTTTGAGTCAAGAGCAAACCAATTATTATTTTTAATAAAAAAAACTCAGACTATTTTTCAAATTATGATAATACCAACAATTTTCAAATTATTTTTCTTTATTAGGTATTGGTTTTTAGGATAATTTTTTATCGGTATCTACTGTGTATTGCCTCAAACCAAAGAGTAATCGTTGTAAAGTTCGTTCTGTAATCGGATTCATCCTTTTTAATTAATTTTTACACCCTGTATATTATGAATTCGTCTCGCTCGGGCGTTCGTCAGTTATTGTCACCACATGTATTTTCACACTTAGAGCACGCTGCAGTGTTTTGTTTCGTTCTATAACCAATAAATTATAGCAACCAAAGTTAACAAAGTTTCAAAGTGGTAGTTGACTAATTTATGATATTTCCTACTTAGTTTTTGTTTGAAATGAATGCGATTATGGCTCGTATTTATAAAGCGATCTCAAGTTTGAGAGCAATATTAAGTTCGGATTTGACAGGTCGTTTTGTACTGAAATGACATTTCTGATACCAACTCAAATTCGCTGTCACTCTTGAGAGCTGATTATAAATACGACCCTATATGACATCCGGCAATTTTGTACAAATCTGTGACAGTCATACCTATATATTTTAGCTGATATCATATGGATGTTACAAAAATAGCCCTATAGTTTGTATGAAAACGGCCGGATCTCATTTCATTTTTATTTGCCATTCAGTTATTTCTTCTTTTACATGAAAATACAGAATAACATAGTAAGTACCACACACTGAAATAGTCGGGTTCACCCTTAAAAGTGAGGGACAGCTTCCCGCTAACTGAAAAGGGTTGATGTTAAAGAAACTAAACAACATTCACGAATAAATCTTTCAGGATATGAATAGTGACCTCAAAATGATCACCTCGATCAGACAATTTGTGACGTTTTACATTACCTGAAAGAATTTCTTTGTGAAAATTGTTCAGTTTGTTCAGTTTTTATTAAAATTGTTATTAATTATATTGCTTTGGTGACGGCTTGTCAGTCCAGGATGGAAGTATCACGAAAGTTTATTATAATATTCGTACTAAACTCGATTACCTACATAGTTCTTGGCCTAAAACTCGACACAAAATACTCTTACCATCTCATTACTGCTATCAAAACCTATTAAATAGGTATCAAATCTGTTAAAAACCCTACCTATTTAAAACGTCCATCACGTCCATACAAAAAGTGTCTTATAGAGTGTGTTCTCAATTTATTCGAGTGATATTTGTTGGGAGTCGTTCATTGAGTCAATTAAAGAGCGTGAGGCGTTCAATTGAGCTCATTGCTCAGCTAATGGAGGAGCATATTCTAAACTAACTCGTTGCCCCTCGACTTCACTTTTGATGGGAAAGCTATACGATGCAAAACTATTATAGCACCATAGAAATAGTATTGAAGGTGCGTATACAAGCAGTTATAATTTAAGTCCACAGGTACTTGGATTCAAACAAAAAATTTGCCTTCATCGATACGTGAAAATCATACCAAAAAACTCAATGGCATAAAGTAGATGATTTTATTTAATGTGTTGGTTGTGATAGAAATTTTGGTAGGTTATGCCAAACCCAAGCTTTTCCTCCTCGAAAACCCGTCGTCGTTCTTCCATGCTGTACTGGGAGAGATAGAAAAACATAGAATGTGCCAGCTGCATCTCCTCCCGGGCATGCTGTAAAAATCAGCTAAGGGATCCGAGGATTTCAGTATTGTAATTTAGGCGATGGGCTGACAACCTGTCACTATTAGCAATATACAGATCTATCTGGAATAACCCTCAAAACTTGTCAGACGTGGCGGAACGACCTTTGTTTAGGTCGTTTATGCTCTGCCTACCCCATTAGGGATAAGGGCGTGATTATTATGTATGTATGTATGAAAACCCGTCGGATCACTGTTTCGATTTCAATTAGTCAATAGTCAAGCGTCAATAAACTTTTACAAGGGCGATTTTACCACCGTTTTACTTCCCTATTAAATTATGCTTTTTACTGAGCTTTTAACTTTTTAACAATGTTGTTTTAAAACTTTCGGACAATAGCTAAGGCAGACACATGTGCAAAGCCCGCTTTCGGCAATCCCGGACAGTGTCCGTTCGTCCTTCCATTGTCTATGCGCGTACGCAACATCTGGCAAAGTCATTTGCTATTGTTGAGAAATACCACGACTGAGCTGAGTATGATGCAATAGATCTTTCAATTTATGGTTGCTTTGTTTTTGGCTGTTTTTTGGGGAAAAAGTTACTGGGAGCTGGCAATTTGTTTTGATAGATTTCGGCTGAAGGACTTGTTTCCACGCCAAGACTCTTTAAAAAAAAAAAGAAAAAAAAAGAATAAAATGGAATGGGACAAAGGGTAATAATATTATTGTTTTGAGCGCTATTCTATGATTTAATGTCCGACTGAACTTGCCATGAACCAAATATGTTTATTTCGAACATTAAAGTTACTCCTTTATCTCCTAGTACCTACGGGGTAGGCAAAGCATCAATGGCTTACAAACAATACCTATGGTGGCTTTCATCCTTTCATACCGAGTTTTCACCTTCCTCGTATTTTTACAAAATAAAATCTTTTTTTAACTTTCTGCATATCAAATGAAAGTTGTGGTTTGAAAATATCAACTGGCACAAAAATATAAAACATTGAAAATGTGTCATCGTCATTATAACACAAAAAAAATAAAAAATGGCATGACATTTCATGAAAAATGTTCCAAAATTGACAGTTGTTAATTTGTCATTGCTCGTTTCTGAGTTTGCTAAATATTTTTTTTCACGTGAAAATATATAGAAGAAACCGTGTCCTGTGTGAAAATCTGTTATTTGTTTACCTGTTTTGGATTGTTGGTAAGTTTTTGACAACGAAGGCACGAAGAGCTGCAGGGCTGCTGCCGCCAAGGTCGCGGTTTCTACCTTATCAATATCATCATCAGCTCAATATACGTCCCTACCGAGAGACCGAGAGGCATGAGGGGCATGAGCCTACCCAGTATATGGCGATCGGGCCTTAGTCGACCACGTGGACCCAGTACGAATAGGTCGACTTCATACACATAAGCTTTTGAATTACTTCGTAGGCGTGTGCATTGCAGGTTTCCTTACGATTTTTTTCTATAATGGGTTCTACCTGCTCTCGTAAAATTTTCATTTGATAAACAGGCACAAAATAATGTAAATAAGTGCATTACAAACATAGAAGACTAATTAATCTCTTTAAAGAAACTGAAAATTATGTTTGACAAACATTTGGATTACTTGCCACTAGCCTACAGGACTATCTTGCTCTAAACAGACCACAAAAACCCCGACTTTATGCCGCTCACAATGAGCACTATAATCGCATGCAGGTGGTATCAGCTCGTTTGCATTACGCGGAAGTGTAGAACGATGTCGTATGTCCGCTGTAGCAGTTCCGGTGTTGGCGTAAGTGCCGGGTCACCGCCGTGTTTCTTGCTATTGTGTACCTACTGTTTGTAAAGTACAGCGACTTAGATCCTTTACACATTGAGCTGAGCATCTACACCAGCGCTGGCAGCAGCAGCACCACAGTTGCATTCCTCCGTGCGTGCATTTGTCTTCTTTTTCTTCTCTATCCTTAAGAGGAGTAGGTATTTACCACGTGTCAATCTGCAGCTTTTCATACAAAAGGCGATAACGGTTTTCACCCCGTAAACATAGACCTTCTATAAATTTTGAAATGCTGTAAATTACATATACTTAAAAACTAGGTGTGTTCATTTTTATTTTTTTAGAAATATTACAGTTATCCCATACAAATAATATGGAGGTCATATCTTTTTATAACTGTAATATTTAGGTGCAGGTAAAGACTTCTCTTAATGCTCTGCCCACTTTAGGTTGGGTCAGCTCTCCTAGTCTTCTTGCGCCATGACATTTTGTTATTTTCTTTGCCCGTGCATTTGTGTTTTTTTTTCTTGCGATAATCTTGCTATTAGGGATAAAGGCGTGATTATATATATGTATGTATGTATCTTGCTATTGATTCTGGTCTAGACTAGTGGTGATGAAACGAGCCTACCTAGAGAAGGCCCTAGAATTTTCACACTGGCTATGGTGTGCGTGCGTAACTCGAGTTTTAATGGCATTTTCCCTCAAAAGCAAAAGGCTACCGACAGCATGGATCATCTTACTTTTCGGACAATCATGTGATCAGCCTGCTATGCCCTAACCAAACTAGAAACAACAACACAAAGTCATTGTCCCCCCCGGGAATTAAACTTGGGACCTCCGGGTCGTGAGCCCATGGCTCAGACCACTTGACCACGGAGGCAGTTATAAATAAGACGTGGACAAAAGAAGCTGTAGATTCAGAAGCTTCAACAAACAGTCCTGATTCACAGAAGCTGCCGTCAGCAAGTCGACAGTAATTTATTTATTCGGTAAGCAGAACTGATATCTTGTACATTGTTGCTGCTCTAGCCACATTGTGTAACTGTAGACTAAACATGTAACAACGTATTATATTACAATGCGATAAAAAACTGCTTACATAGACCCCTCTTGTCCGTAACATACCTACCTTACTATTATGACTTACTACATTTCGCCCGCCGCGGTTTCACCTGCGTTAAATAAATTAGTTTTTCCGTGTTTATTTGGGTTTTCCCGCTGTGTAAAGTCCTATTCCAGGACCTAGCCTACACGTGTGCCAAGTTTCATCCCGATCCGTCCAGTGGTTACCTAAGAAATGATTTGAGTAACAACCCCAACATTTATACATCCAAACTTTCGTAAAATATAAACCATGTCGATCGTATAATCACTTTATTCTTTTTTTTTTATTAGTAACGATATCATGCCTGTGTCCCTTGTGGGGTAGGCAGAGCATCATCTTCCTTATAAAAGGTTGAGGGTCATCTGAAAAAGGACTGGTATTCGTAGTGACAGGTTGTCAGCCTATAGCCTATAATAAATTAAACCCAAATAATATACGCCCAGAAAGAGAAGCGGCTACATTCATTACTGCCAGTCAAATTGTACCTAAATCAAAGCCTTCTTGCCAACTATTAAAAACTAATAGCTATCCTAAACCCAAGTACAATAAGCCCTCAAATTTAGGTAGAGTCCAATTTAGGCGAAATTTATGTGTCGAGGGGTGCCCAGGGAAATTCCCGCGGGTTTCAACTTTTGAATAGCATTTTAAGTGGTCACGTGACCGTAATTTTTGAGAGGGTACTTAAAAACTGAATTTTTGGACTTTTTGAGTGATATTCATTCAACTTACTACTACGACTATTTAAAAATTCCTCTGGGAAACTATAGGAATTATTCAAGTCACTCCAAGTTAAGTGTCTTCAATTTTATTGGTATAGGCAGTAGTATTATTAAATACTTAGGCTCGTATTTATAAATCGATCTCAAGATTGAGAGCAATATTAAGTATGGATTTGACAGGTCGTTTTGTACAGAAATGACATTTCTGATACGAACTTAAACTCGCTGTCAATCTCAAGTGCTGATCATAAATACGGGCCTTAGATCACGATGCCCGCTTAACATCAGGCAGACCGTATACTTATTTGCCACATTTTTTATGAAAAAAGTTTCTGTGAGTTTCAGTAGAGTTCTATGAACTTTTCCTAGCCTGTTACTGTAACCTAGGAACTATTATAGTCTGTAACGATAATGCGAATCGAATGGCTTAGCTCATTTCTTTGGAGTTCGGACCTAATTTTCAAAAGTCACAAAATTGCCGGAACAGAAGGTAAATTAGGGACAAAACTTGCAACTCTAGGGCCCGTATTTATAAACAGCTCTCAAGTGAGAATGCGAGTTTGAGTTCGTATCAGAAATATCATTTCAGTACAAAACTACCTGTCAAATCCATACCTAATATTGATCTCAAGAAGATCGCTTTATAAATACGAGCCTAGGTGCCGCCGCGCCGCTTTATCCTTTTGTATAGGATATACAGAAATGCAATGAAATCAAAACCTAATTCAAAATATGGTGGTTTTGACGGTATGTAAGTCTCTTTGATTTTTTTACATAAATTACACCACTCATTAGGTTAATAAAGTATAGTATGTACAATATTTATTAAATACGTTTACAATTTAAGTACAGTTCAGATTTATAGATAAAAAAAACATTCAGAACGTCGCATCGGGGAAGGTAAACGGTGTTAATGTTCGTCCATTAGATAAGAGTGAAAGATAGCAACAATTCTAATGAAAAGTCAATTTCCATTTACAGAATTATTTATTTACCGTCAAGTATTAGATTGTCAATCCATTTAGTACTAAATTGCTTTAACGCTATATTAAAATTCCCAGCATCTTCCGAGCACTGTAAAAGTCAGTACATAATCGAGTATCGCATGGGCTAATAAAATAACCCATGACTCAGCTCTATTGCCTCTCAAAACTTTTCAGACTTGGCAAACACGACCTATAAGAATTCATCGAAGCTCTGCCCAACCGATTAGGAATAAAATTGTCACTCATTCGGCCAGTAGTTCACCGTACAGCCTTCACTCCCACCTCGACCTTACCACACGCGAGGTCGTTGACCTGTCGCCTGACCACCTTCCTCCAGGACTTGGCCATAATCACTCATAAGTCCTGAAGGGTGGAAAATGGAGTAATTGCCTATTACGCTTATGTGATTTTTACGGCGCAAACATGTTATTTAAAAGTGTCTTAAGCACTTAAATTTTTATAAGACTGAAAAAAACTTAAAGTATTGAAAAAACTGTTCACTCCATGAAACTGGACAACTTTTTCACTGAAATTACAGGGAAAAGAAATATAATTGATGCGTCTTCATACAATTCAGTATTGTAATTTAGGCGATGGGCTGACAACCTGTCACTATAGCAATATACAGATCCATCTGGAATAACCCTCAAAATTTGTCAGACGTGGCGGAATGACCTGTTTAGGTTGTTTACGCTCTGCCCACCCCATTAGGGATATAGGCGTGATTTTATGTATGTATGTATGTATGTCTTTATACAAAATAACCACTTGATCACACAATTTGTATGGGGAAAACATTTTATTAAAATTTCTTTGTGAAAGTTTTTCAGTTTCAAGCGTGAAAGACCTTATGGCCTTTCTGATGAATGTCGAAGAACCCGAAATGCATCGGTTCTTTGTTAACCACTGTTTCGTCTTCATTTCGACTCTTCAGATGCGGAAGTGTCCGCATGACAGTTGGTTTGCAAGTGCTTTACTCTTGTTATGTTCAGTTTCGTTGACTGAACCACTCTTTTCAGAACCGTCCTTTTTACATACATACATATAATCACGCCTTTATCCCTAATGGGGTAGACAGAGCGTAAACAACCTACACAAAGGTCGTTCCGCCACGTCTGAAAAATTTTGAGGGCTATTCCAGATAGATCTGTATATTGCTATACTATACGTAGTGACAGGTTGTCAGCCCATCGCCTAAATTTCAATACTGAAACCCTCATATTCATATCCCTTAGCTGATTTTTACGGCATGCTCGGGAGGAGATGCAGCTGGCACATTCTATGTTTTTCTATCACTCCCAGTCCAGCATGGAAGAATTTTTTGTCCTTTTTACCCTGTATAAAACCAACCACATGTAACAAGCTGTTTTATTATGAAACGTTTCCACAAAACATAGACGAGGTGTTATCTGACACATATTTCGAAGGCTCTCCCCTCATGTGTAGTGTTCCCATGTAAAGAATTCATGGTGGCAAAGGAACTAGGCCGTCAAAACACACGTGGCCAGAAATAAGGTTCGGTATTTATAATTTCGTCCAACTTAGTATGCTAAGAAGTCAGTATTGGGCATATTTTGTACCTGTTATGAAATGAAGTCACTTGCGGTCATGTTTTGTAAAATATCATAAGTAGGACAAAAGGACCCAAAATAAACAGAAATATAGGCTCGTATTTATAAAGCGATCTCAAGATTAAGAGCAATATTAAGTATGAATTTGACAGATCGTTTTGTACTGAAATGACATTTCTAATACGAACTTAAACTCGCTGTCACTCTTGAGTACCTACTAATTATCAATACGGGCCTTATAGTACTGCAAGCTCAGAGAACGCTGCTGCCCATTCCCTGGATTTATCCTTTAGTCGCCTTTTACGACACCCACAGGAAGTGATGGGGTGATGCTATTCTAACCCGGCACCACACGGGGAGAGCTTCGATGTATTGTTTCACGTGCATATTTATGTAAAGTAGAGCACGTACATGCACACTGCACACAATTTTAATGTAATAGATTTACCTACTGTTTTGTTATTTGATATTTTTCTTAGGTTAAGTTAGTTTTAGTAAGGTTCCCACTGAAAACCAGCGCTATGGTCTTTGACTATAGCATTATGCTGAGCTGGGAACCTCTTCGGTATCGAGTAAGTGGCTATTAGGTTATTTAGTTTTTAAGTCGTCTAATTGTAACAACTATGGAACCGAATAAATGCTTTATCTATCTATCTATCTATTGTAAGCTACATTGTAAGTTAGGTTACCATCACTCATCACTAGTAACATCAAGAAAATTCTCCACATACATTGTCGGACGTGGCAAAAAAAGTTTTTAAATCTTCTTCTGTCGTAAGGGTATCAAGTCGATCGACCCGATGAACCCTGGTGTCAGAGTTTTTAAACCGCCTAATAGCACAGCTAATAGGCCACTGACATGGTTTGTGTAACGACCACTATCAATGACAGCGACCGGGACCGACGACGGCTTAACGTGCCCTCCGAAGCACGGAAGCCTTTTTCTTCTCGGACAATCAGGTGATTCAGCCTGCAATGTCCTAACCAAACTGGGGAAAATCTCACAAAGTAATAAATTAACAAATATCAACTTTGTGTTCCCCCCCTGGGAATCGAGCCCAGGACCTCCGGATCGAGAGCCCATGGCTCAAACCACTAGACCACGGAGGCAGTTAGTTTTTAAATAAGCCGTTGACACTGCGGAGTCCGTAAAGGATTTAGGCGTGCTTTTATAAATTTAACGACGAGAAAATGTTCCGCATAACATTAAAATTTACCTGACTTAAAAATTTGTTTATTTTTCCCACTGCGCAATAATTGATAAGTAGCAGCCAGTTTTCGATACGGCGCGGCGCGATGTCGGTGCAGCGCCCTGATTTATTATTATATCCTCCGAGCCTTGCATTTCGTACCGGTAACCCTAGCCATGTGCAGCACTTCAGCTGGTCTTTACTCCACATTGCCCGGTATTTGGCATCCGCTGATGTAAGATCGTTCTCTTCCATATCCGCATTTACGACGTCTAGGGCCTAGAACAGTACGGTCGAGGCATCTTTTTCCGACGTAGCCCGTCCTATGAGTGCGGTGAATAAAAATAAATACTTCTTTTTAAAACGCGTCTTTTGTGAATAATCAGCTACAACTGAAAGTCATAAGTTTTTTATTAAAATCAACAAACAACACAACCCTAAAATAAACCTCTTTTTTATTTTATTATTCATAGCTAATTTCTCAACAAACTTAAGTTTTAAAATTATTAAATAAAAAAATAACCACCCTCTGATACAGCCAAGGTAATGCACATCTATAGCACTTGTCATATTTCGTCGTCAGTACCCGAAGTCGCGTGTTCGTAGCCGCCCGCCTACGCCGCCCTACGCCGCTACGCCGTAGCTAATAATCAGCTACGAAAAACAATCGAAATTATTATTAATTTTTTCAAGTAAAAATTGTTTCTTAAATTTATATTTTAACAAGTTCTGATACAAAAATGGTGACAAAAGTGAGTTTTTGTGACAAAACTATGGATATTCGGTGAGTTCGACGTTTTTTTTTATGATGTTGTCGTAAGATTTATAGCAGGCTGCTAATCTGATTCGGTTCGTGGTTTTTATTTTGTTTACGACTCTGTCATTTGTTTCCTTAACATGTTTCATGACCAGCTTGGTGGTTGTATTTGAAATTGAACATCTTCGATTTTATTTTTATTTACGACAAGTTCTGTATATTGCTATTTAGCATTTTCTTTCAATCTTTTTTATCAGTTGAAGTACGCGGAAAATTATTGTGAAAAATTATAAAATTATGCAAGAATATCAAACTAAAAATAAATTATAGTAAAAATTGGGCAAACATTATTGATGTAAGTTACTTTTATAGCCTACATTTTACATATCAATGTTTATAGCGAAATAAAAAAACTTCACACGGAAAACTACGGAATCACAGTTGAAATGATCAATAACATCCAGGATCTGTTTACAGAGTCAGGACACAATTATTGACAAACATCGATGCATACATACATACAT
>JARACY010005008.1:0-23912 GCA_029255725.1 Scrobipalpa atriplicella | reverse complement strand
TTTTTTCAACTCAAATATTATGTATTATGTTAAAAAATATTTTATTACAGAGAGAAAAATAATAATTTGGTCATTAAATAATTTTGATTTGTTTGTTGTGTTTTGAGTTGTTGCCATTAGTTAAACCATATTATTACAAAAATCAGTTAAACATGAAATAGAAATAAGTAGAAATAGAATTTATTTGCTTAATTTATTTGGTGTTAAGAAGGCAGATAAAAATATTTATACTGTGACTTACGTATATGTAAAATAAAATTCTCTATACAAAATGTTCAGTCCCATTTGTATACAATAAGTTTATTATTATTTTATATTTCTTTTTTCTTAAGTTAATTTTATAAGTTACTTGTTCTGCATTAGCATCCCCTATTAAGCACCCTGTATATGACCAGCTGAATTTAGTTTTTAATAAAAAAAAACAAAATGTTCAATGCCGAGGGGAAAATATAACAAAAATTTCTAAAAAAGCCAAATTCTAAATAAATAAGAATATCAATTTAATATGAAATTACCTGAATGTAAGCCTCCATAATAAATAAAAATGTTCACTTCACTTAGTAAGAAAAAGAATAAAAAGATTTGCACAATTTGCACAACTGCCTCGGAATCACTTTAGCAACTGACGGCAATCAAAGCAATACTGGCCGAATAAAGTATACATGAAAAAAGATGACGACACGCCGGACCGAGTTACAGGATATCTTGTTGAGATAAATAGGAATAATACTCGCACGATAAGGTCAGAGAGGTTATACTTATCTAAAGACAAACAGCTCTGCAGGGGACCAAAACATACCTATACTTACTTCATTATCTTTGGAGTTATTCCGGTCAACTGGGACCGTAGTGTCGATCGCCCATCCATTTGCGTATGCTGATTCCGACATCGTTTCCAATATCAAAATATTTGTTGCTACAGGCTTTGACGACAGCAGTTTTTGTACGCATATTGACGCACTACATAGCGCCAAAACATAGGTTATTTATTCTACGGAATGTCCGTGATTTTTTGAGCTTTTCTTATTTAACACAAAACGTTTAGTTTACATAATTTTTCAGAAAACTCCGGAAAAATATTAACATCGCAAAAGAAAACATCTAATATGTTTTCCTTGCAGTATTTTTCACTGTTGACAAAATAAAATGTCAAATCAAATATTCAAACCAATAAAGGTACGGTAATATACCCATCAGCCAATCATAACACGGTTATGAAAATCCTTAAAAAAACACTGTCATTGAAAACCGGATACAATTTTGACGTTTTCGTTCAAAACTTTGACACAATCGTTTAAAAATAAAAATGGCGCGAGTTTTTAAAAGTTTCAAAAAAGTTTTTCATAAATCACCAAGTCCAGCTTCGATCCAGTAATAGTTGTGTTGTTTTGTTCTAGTCTAGGTAGGTAGGTAGTTGTTTCCTATTAGCATTATTCATTACAGTATAGAAGACTGGCACACTCAACATACAGACACAGCAGGTAGGAATCATAAGTAATCTTAGTATTGTTAGGAAGGAACAGGACCTAAAAAAAAACCTATAGGTACAATAAAACATCAATTAGATGTACCTAATGTAAGTACCTAGTTCAGTGCAATAGATAGATACGCGGCTCGACAACAAGAAAGCGCCTAGCGCGTTTTAGCCGGGCGGGACTCGAACAGATTTATTCACGAGCACTAAGAAAAGAAAGAAAATAGTTTCTATATCGTGAAATATTTTTTGCCTTGTGATTGTAAATAGTAAATATGAAGAGTAAAAATGTGTTCCTGATTGTAAGTCTTTTGATTTAATTGGATTTTAATCTCACACATCAAAAATCATAGGTAAGTAGGTAGGTACTAGTTCGAGTTCGGAGCTTCCAGTACTGTGGTGTAGAGCGTGCGTGAGGGAGGGGGTAGCACTCATAACAATTTTTTGAAGAAATTGCTCTCATCCCTTCACGCACTGTATTATTTTATTTATTTATCGAACTACTTACACCTACATTATAATTTTCTTATCTGCATTGCATCTGTTTTATTGAATGCCCATGCCGAATGTAGAATCTGGAAAATGTAAAATCTAATTCACATAATGCTTCCCAATAAAATATACTTATTAATAAATTTTTCTGGACATAATTTGCTTAGTACATTTTGCCAATCTGGGTAGGGTTATGAAATGAAATGAACTTCTTCGGTCGACTTTGAATGTAGGGAAACCTCCCTACAAAAAAAAGAAGAAGTTCATTTCCTATCATGGACGAATAATTTCCTATACATGCTGATATTTTTTTAATTTTTATTATCAGATGTCTGCGTAGTCGTTCAATGGATGAGTCGATTGATTAGGTTATCAATCAGGGTCAGAAGTCAGTCTCTACCCACAGGTCTCTACGCAGTAGCTTCAGTACGGTACGTTGCATTTTGAATGTATTTAAGTAGGTACCTACCTATGTAGAATTTACTATCATCATCATCAGCTTATATAAATAAAATATTTTGATTTATTGTTGTAATTTAATTTTTGTAAGTTTTTAGTACTTACCTACTTAGGTTTAGGTATGTGAAGTTTATAGAGGTAAGTTACAAAGTTAAGAATAAACGCCTGACTTGTAAAACATAGCAAACATCACTTCAACATGGAACTTTGAAGTGCTAGTACTATTATATATTCTGTGGCGTCATATTATAAAATGTGATTATAAGCGGTGTCAATATTTTTTTTAATTGAGACGTACACTACTTCAAAGTTCTATAAATAATAAATTAAACTAATGAATCCAGCAATTTAATCAAAATACGCTCTTTTTGTGATGTGATGGATGACCCTTGGTTTCGCCTGTCGATATTATTAGGTTTGGTTATATTGTCATGGACGAACTTACTCTATTATGTTGATATTTCTTTTTCTGCGCAAATGTTGTTGGATTCATAGGTTTGGACATGGTCAAAAAAATAAAACGAAATAAATATTTTGATTAGGTATGTATTTTATTCTACGTACTTCCATAGAGATACCGTATCCTATGAAACTTACATCGTATCATTTCGCGTCCTTCGTTAAAGATACATACGTACGTAACTATGAAAAAATATATAATATTATCAAATATTTCAATTCAATCACAGTGGTGCACTACCATGCTAAATATTATTATGGAATGATTAGTAAATTCAGAATAAATAATTGAGAAATCGTATGACCCTGATTTTAATCGAAAGGGAGTTAGACACCTTCGCAATATTTTGTTTCTTGACCCCTATGGAGTTCAAAGGCACAATTTTCATCGTTATAATAATAATAATAAATATTTATTAAAATTATTTGTAAATCTAGTCATTGTACTGTTTAAAAAAATGGTACGACAATTTGTGTGATTAACAGTTGGCACAATATTATTGAAGTTGACTAGTTTCAATAAATAATAGAAATATGTAGTTAGGTACTGCCTATTTATTATATAGATGTGAATTTAGTTTTAGTGCTGTTAAAAAACATAATTTATTAATACTAGTCAATTTCGAAAGCTTAGTCAAACAATAATCAAGGCGTAAATGAAAGTACGACGACATACTAAAAGTGTCCGTATTTTTTTTTACTAAGTTAGACCAGATTTTCGAATAAAAAATAATCGCATAAATAACATACTTTCATTTACATACATACTTATTAAGATATTTCAATAAATTCAATTAAAATCAAATGCTAACTGACTTACTCATACTTATAAATAAGTAAAACAAGACTACAACTTTTCAAAAATCAACTGTAAAGTCTAAAAAATAGATCCGAAACTGGAATGAGTGCGGAATGATTCAATACAACAAAAATGCTGACTTAAAATACTTTTGACTTAAGTTTATTTAAGTAATATTACCTAACAATTTGTCAAGAATGTTGCAATCGGTTTTTTTAGAATGTAGAGATTCAGTGTCGAGATTTTTTCTAATAAACAGTAGATACTACAGACAAAATGTGATAAAAATGGTCCTTTAGTTCTTTAGTTTCAATCTATTATGTTCATTACTTATTCTAAAATCTCTATTGAAATAAGTACTATTTTCTTTACATTTTTATCGTAGATAAAAATTATCGTCTTTTTAAATTTAGCACATTATTTTAAGCGATTGCAGACTACGATGCCCATACTTTACTTCAATATAATAGACAAGTGCTACATCGAAATTGGAACAGTAGTTTAAGTCTTTGACTTGGCTTCACATTAAAAATATCTCATAAATTACTTTATTAGATTGCTTGTGCATTTTTACAAGTGTATGGTTATTTTTGAACCTGAAAACTGTCAAATTTATTTCTCGCTTCGATTTGGTCTTCGGTTTTAGTATTTTGTTTTGATCTATCGCTGTAACTGAACTTGCGATAGCTGGATATTACGAGCTTTACTCGTTTTCTTGTTATTGATTACGTATGATCATCAGAACTAACAAATTTGACAGATTTCCAGATGCCAAGCCAAGTCAAAGCTTACGTCAAAGTTAGTTTACATGTGCCGCGTGTTGCCAAAGTTGATGCCACTCTGGTTGGCGCCCTTGTTGGAGCCGTATTGGAGGGAGATGACGCCCTGGCCGGCTCTCAGCTGCTCTTCCGAGAAGTGTCTCACATTCTTCTCGGCCTCTTTCGGTCCTATTGAGGGCTTGCCGTAGTTACCAGCCTGGAAATGGAGTTTGTTTGTTAGTTAAACGTACATTTTGTCTTCGTCCGTAAAGCAATTGCCTATTCCTTTTTCCGTCTTGATACTAGATTCAAACAACAAATTAAAATAATTGGACAAGCTAGACAGGAAATTAGATATTTTTTTATTTCGCGATCTCCAAACTACCTAAACTAAACGATCAGAGATAGAATTATGGCATTTGTACAACGAATACGGTATTATAACTCTCGCATGAGTAGAAATGTTTGACATAAAACATCAAGATCAAGAGAATATACTTATGTATGTTATTAACAAAATGACTGTAATCCTATTCTCCTGGACTGCCTACAAGATAAACATTTGAAATTTCAATAAAGATAACACACCTTTCTCCCAAGGGACTGTAGGCAGATGACCACTGAGTTGAGGTTCTGCCTCTCCCACAGGTCCACAGTCTGGAAAGTCTCCTGAGCTGGCACTCCCAACTGTCTGGCCGCTTCAAGGAACGCGTTGATGTTCTCCATGCATTTGAATGCCATCTTGGATTCGTTGATCTTCTTCACGAGACCTGGTTGGATGTTGTTTGCTAGTCTGGAATTAATGGAGAGGCAGATCTTGAGGATTTAGATTTCTACTGATTTTGCCTTTAAGTTGCTGATGGCAAAAAACCTAACGTACTCTATAAGTATTAATGTTTATTACATTATTGGGGATATGCATCTACCTTTGTGATCTATGGTCGAGCGAAGTTTGAATCTTGGGTTCTATATCGAAAGGAATTTGGAAATTAATGTTTGTTTGCATTTAGCTTGGGAGAAAGAATTTATCATCAGATTATGGATATGTTAATCCTAGTCGCTATCTTTAACAGTCTGACTGAAAGCCTATGACACAACGGCTTCTCAGGTCTTACCACTGATTAGAGAAAGTCGCTGCCGGGAGCGCTAGCTCCATTAACTCTTCCGTGGGTCTTACGGACCAACAATCTACACGAAAGAAGAGATCATCCACAAAGTCTGGAAGTTAGGAATAGTTCCGTTCTTCAAGACCTCGTAGAAGTTGTCTCGTTGCAGAGCATCCAGATCCACTACTCTCTGATCTGGGTCATCCACTAAGTCTGTAGATAGATACCCACTTGCACAGTAGAGTGCCGTCTTTCAAGACTTCATAGAGATAGACGTTGTCCATGTGTCGGGCGCGTTGCAGAGCATCCGGATCCACTCCAGACTCTCTTGTGCCAGGTCCTCGCTGTATTTACTTTGATCTGGGTCATCCAAGTCTAGAATTCTATCCAATACTCACTTGCACAGGAGAGTGCCGTCTTTCAAGACTTCATAGAAGTTGTCCATGTCGCCGGATGTGTTGTCGGGCTCGTTGCAGAGCGTCCGGATCCACTCCAGACTCTCTTGTGCCAGCTCCTCACTGTATTTGCTGTTGATCTGGAAAGGGAGAAAAGATCCTTATTAAGTGCCCGTAGAGGTATATACGTAACTTTCCTACTTCCCAATTATTATTTTTTAAGACAAACAGTGATAAATTCAAAACAATCGACTATATCGCTTCCACCGATGACGGCGGAAGTGCTATTTTCTAACATTTTTGGGTAGTAGGAAAGTTTTGTAAATGAAAATCATGATCTTGATCTTGATCTTTGCAATAAAATCAAACGTCTTTTTCAGAATAGTAGATTATGCAGCATTTGAAATTGGTTAAACATTACAGGGTGTATGAGAAAACACCTGTACATAATTGTTTTGTGACTGGAAATTGTATAACGAGATTAGTATGCGCTAACAGTTCCATTAATTTGACTCAAACATCTCATTGCAGTTGATACATCGAGAATCATAAACATTCCTTTTCACACTAGAACTCTCTACACTTTTTTCTGGTCTAAAAAATCTGGAATTAACGAAATATTTGTCTCATCTTACTATTCTCCAATTATGAAAATAACTGGTGCAAAATGTTGCCACATCTAACATTGCTCCGGATGTTGAAGGTCATGATGCTGATAACACAGGACTGAATGCAAATTAAATACGCGCGTTTAGATAACAGTGATTTGTCGACGTTATAGCGTTTAGTACGTTTTAGAAAGAAATTAGGATCATATCCTATCCTCATCTATATGATCCTACTTATTGTAATTACATGACGAACTGTAGCCTATACTGTAGGATTTTGATCCTATAGTATAGGATCTGTACCTTTGGGTACCTATAGGATCATCTATGCAAAACTTTCGACACAAGAGATGATAATAATATACGGGGTGTAAGGGACAGACAGCGTACCAGAAACAGATAGGGATTACAACGAAACTAAACAACATTTAACAGAAAATTCGTTTATTGTTTTTTTGTATAATTGAATTAATTTTTAGTAGGTATTTGTATTGAAACCTAAACATTATACCTAAAACATATGCCACAATTTTTTAGCTACGTAGCCTATGATCATAAAACTAAGTCACAGAATAATATTATATTATAATTAGTACACTAAGTGTAAATTTGCTTCGACTAAGTATATTTTTTTACGAATCAGAATCAGAATACCTATGTTTATTTGCTAGAATACATGTTGTTTGTTTACACAATGATCTTAAAAACATGACAAAGTATCAATGTATTCGACCGAATTTTTTCGGTGTGCAAAATTTACATTTTGGTTTGTAAATTCTACAGAACAAAATAGTAGATGACGAGATACTCGTACCTATCTGCTTGCTCGAACTAATTTGTACTTTAAAACGATGAGTAAAAGTCCTCCGTACCTATTATTGTACTACAGTGAGAATGCTTACAATCACTGTACTTACTTCCCATTATTATGACAACAAAATGATGTAACCACCTTCTGATAGCGTATTAACAGTTTACGATAGTTAGGTACCTACCAATTCTATTATTACTATTGTAATGCAATGAGATTGCGTAATAAACCTTCAAAATGTTTCTAATAAAATGGTCTCTCCCATGAGGACAAAAGTGGGCCTTGTTAGAATCGGAACTTTGGATTGGACATTGTGGCATGATCCAAGGGCATGATTGCTGCAAAAATACCACCATCACACAAAATTATCTTAGGTAAGCAAAACTTCTCAGAAATGTTTCATATAATACAGAAACTTAGCACCCAAGTTTTTTGATAAAATATGAGTATCAAAGAAAAAACTTTTATTTGATTCTCTGGCCTCAAATTATCAAAATGTGTAATAGGGCTCTCATTTTCGGTAAAGGAATACTTCTATCATTCAGGATTCAGGAACAACAGTCCCACTGGCTGTCACGTGTCCCCCGAAGCACGAAATCATCTTCTCTTGCCAGACAATCAGGCGATTTATAATATTGATGCGACGTCTAGCTAGGAAGTAAAAACGTTCTGGTATGCATCAAGTAAGCCACAGTGTATTGACACCGTCGTAGATTGTTCAGCAGTATGCCAGTACCACAGAATATAGAATAGACAGTACGGCCTCGCTCGTGACTGCGTCGTTTGTGGGCCTGTACGTAATAGTTACACGTGTGTTTATGGTATTGCATTGGCTGTGGCCATGCATAAAGAGTCTCTGTGTATGAATATTAATTTATTGCCGGCGGAGCTCAGATTGTGGACAACAGTTAGGTATAGCTGGATTTCAGTAGTTTCTGCAAAACAATGATTAGCTGTTTTCCGTTTAATTGTTGTTGAGATATTTTTCAAGTTGAGAAATATTTTACGTTTTCCCTATTTATATATTTGTACCACTAATGAGTAACATCAGCAATACAATGGTGTTGCTTGTTAGAATGAAATATATTGTGAGTAATAAAACCTTCTTGCTATGTGACTACTTGTAGCTTGTAGTATTGCCAAATCATAACTCCTGGCTTAGATGAGAGCACTGAATCGAATCACGCGCAAGCTGACGTCACCAGCGAAGGATTCGTGACTCAGAATTTGCTTGTTCGTTGGAGTCTCGTCAGACGGGGCCCGCAAAAAATATCCAAAATTCGCTCTTTGCCATTACGCAAACACCAAGGATGATTCAATTTCTTCCTGTCCAAATACTTGCTTATCTCATTCTCCGAAGTACCTACGTTGTATCAAAATGCTAAAATTATTTAAGTACTTTTGGTCAAGTAAGTATATAAACATGCGGAAACTTCCCCAATCAACTGGCCGTTTTTTTACCTCGATCCACAGCAGGGGTTATTGAATTGAAGTTTTAAAGATGCCAATGCAGATAAGTGTGGGCCCCAACCTGCCTTTCATTATTATTCTATAGGGTTATCTAATTTGTGTTCGAAAACAAAGGAAGTGGTTTCGTGTAAGCAATGTCCTGTTTGAACATTTTAGGGATAGCTGCTTACACAAAGTAGTCTCGTATGCTACACTCGTATGTCTTCGGAATAAGGTTCTCATTTTCATCTATGGCACCGGCAAATTTTTGCTTCTATATGTAGGTAGCTCTTCAAAATGTGAAGTGAAATTCTATTCTCACAGAGAATTGATACGCTGTGTGCTTCTAAAATAATGTGGTACAATGACCTTGAATTATTGTTTCACATTATTTTTCCTGCTTGTTCTCTGACGTGTTTAAATTTAATACCTACCAAGGTTTTAATTTTTTAATGAGTTATATGAAGTTTTATCAAATTAATGAAATCGAATCCCATATCAATGTTATATGCGTAACTGTTGCCGTTTATATGATGTTGCAACCATTTCGGTTGTTACTGCATGATACGGTTTCGCTGGCAACAGCTTCAAAAGGCTCGTGACCACGATCTATGATTTGTTCTGTATAAGTACTACTTATAAGTGGGTAATTGTATCCTTTCATATCAACAACAGATGGCTAAGGAGGCCAATACTATGTGTGAGGTGAAACATTTCAATCGCGGTAATGAAGTTGAGCGTTCATTCACTGCTAATCTCTGGACAGCCTTATGCGGCTCGGTAACAAAAAAGTTACTGCCATAAATAACTATGATTCAATGTCAACGAATACTTTTCGATGTATCGTCTGTGGTATGGTTTGCTATGTTAGTTACTTTATGTGCTCGTCTATTAAAATCTCCCCTTAATGCATTAAATATATTCTTGTATTGATAGAGTTCGTTTACTTTCCGGGTCACGTCCCTTTGGTCTAGATATAGCCTGACCTTTCTTTTGCACGTTACAGGAATAATTACACATCAAACACTGGGTGTTTAAGGTAAAGCGCATTTAAAAAACTCGCAGCCTTGTTGGCAACGTCGACAATGGACCGCCTGACCGGTATGGCGACAGGAATGGGGTCGCAGTCGCAGGCGAGGCCGGCCCGAGTGTTGCACCGCCAATGCACCAAGCAATCGATTTGCAAAAAGGCAATAAACTCAGGTAAAAAACTGCGCAGAAAGTAGATATGAGTAGGAAAATAAAAGCCGTGTTGACATACCACGTTAAGGCTAGCTAAGCATGGCAGGCCACGTTTTTGCCTTGTGCAAGCAGACTTGCTTCGGCACTAATATTGTCGCAGATATTATAGCTTGAGCATTCTCGGGCAAGGTGAACTGCAAAGACAATTTTAACGGTCTTTTAAAAGGACGATATTAAAATGGGAATCTTATGGCCTGTGATGATGAATATGGAATGGAAACAGCGAAGTATTGATTGAAGTGAAGATGTTGACTATCTTCAAGGGAATCATAATTGCAGTGCAGTTATCCCATTGAAGTTACTTTAAATTTTTCTGTCCCAGACCAACTGGGTAAGTAAAACATAGAAGTATTATATTTTGTTTGATTTAATTTTAACCAACGTAGAAAGTAAGAAAATTGTTACTAACAAAAATGCACCCAGTAGGTAGCTGGCTGTAATTATCTGACGGAGCAGTTGAACTATCAATTACATTACACCAGACCACACACATATTGAAACTTGAGACGGATCATAAAATGGAGACATGTTCAACAAACAAGGAAAAGACAAACTCAAAGTGCTGAGACCTGTGTAAGTACGGAGAGAAATTTGGTCAAGTGTCAATCTCGAACATATGGCTGAGTTTTGAAAGTAGCCTGCATTTAAGCCATATAAATAAGTCCTGCGTAAAGGCCAGGCCTTATAAGGTGCGGTTTCGTGTTGTAACAGCACCGAGCCTTATATGAGTCATCATCATGTTGCTGAATTAGTACAAATAAATTATTTTGCAGTAATTGAACATCTGTTCTTCATTTCATTACTGAGGTTAAACATACGAAAATATTAATATACCTATCATCAACGTAAATATAGCGTGACTAATAGGTACTTTGAGGATTACCTCACTAAGTACATAAAATTGTTGTGCGTAGTGATACACAAATAGTAGTACAGATTTGAAACGATTTAGGTACATCTCTAAACTAGGTATTACAATCTAGAAGAATTCGTTTAGTTAGAAACATATAACAATTTAAATATTATTAAAAGTGACTATAGTAGAAACTATTTAACTAAGACGTGTGCTCGGAGTAGTGAACAAAGTAAACATGGGTGACCCGCACATTCGACATGCTGATAAGGCGCATAGCATCACGTACCGATTAAGAACTAACTTGGTTTATTGAGAAATAAGCGATACTATGGCTCGAACCTCTTTGATGCAATGAGCAGTGGCTGCCCGATTCGAGGGACTCTCACAAAAAGCACTTAAATTTTCGAAACCGGTTCTGAACCCAACTGAATCACCGCTCTCCTTGACCCACTTACATGACCGGTGTCCACTGGAAGAAAGGTGTCCTGACCTGATGTTACGTTGATAATTTTACGACAATCCAAAATAAGTTTATGTTTCAAGTGAAAATAATAACAGTACAGACTGTAAAAACCGGTAAAGTTGTGACCAAGGAAGGTGCAATAAAAGTTGGGAGTGAAATTAGCAATGAGTTTGTTTGGCAGACCGTGGGCAATATTCGGACAATGACCGGGTTTGCTAATTCATGGGGCGTAAACTAATATGCTTATAATAAGCTAAAATAAGTTTGGTGTAGGTATAGATCAAGATACATGCCTAGGTATGTACTTATAAAATTACAAAAGGTTGTTAGGTATGTTAAAGATCCTGAAAGATGTGAAAATATTTTGTTGAATGTTATAAAAGATGTAGAGGACAATACTTTTACTATTCAAGAAATTAATAAAGGACATAACGGTCGTATGACGATTTCAACTTCAAATGTTGTTTAGGAATTTATATGATAAACTTATGCCCGAAAATTTCATTTCAAAAATACTAAATTACTCAGACAATGAATGAATAGCAAAAGTACTACCAAATGATGTCAACTATACTGTACTATGCCGTCATATTTTTCATAATACTTAATGCATTGTTTTCGATCATCTTGCCCAAAATTTGTTGTTGCTATATTTTGCTAAAGGTGATTTCGCAGATTATTGACTCAATAAAGATTAAGTTTGTTACAGTTACAATACAAATTGGGATCTGATGCATTATTTGTAAGGCTTCAGTTAACCTTCGCTTCGTTTTCGTCATTTACTTCCTTAATGGTACAATTTTATTGAGCCCATATTCCTTGTTTCAATTTAGCTAATAGATGCTATTACCGATATTGCAATATTGCCATTTCTAGCAATTTAGGTAAAAAGGTAATCAATCATTAATCGGTATGTTACGATATAGAAGATACTTAGGTAGGTACGTACGTACGTACACAATTATTAACCTGTGATACTTATTAGGGGCCTTAGTCCGTGCAGTGATGTGGAGGACTCAGTCAAGTTTTTTGTGTCATAACCTGTTTAGGATACCTACTACCTACATCCTACTCATTTGGGGAGTTCGAATTACATACACAGCTAATAATAAATGAACAAAGCATATCTCGGTTTTTAGGGTAATATTTACGTATTTTAATTTGCATAGGTAGGTATGTCAAAGATCTAAGTTTATCGATAAGATGGGTCCCATCTACTAGAGAAACCTACCATAAATTTTAATCATAAGAACCTAGGTTGGTTAGGACTTAAGAATACTAGTAACGAATTCGAATGGTTTTTACAACTTTATGAACCAAATTAAAATATGCTATTCTGTTTTGATGACATTCTTAGTTCACTTGAATTGCGACATAAATTAACCTGCTTACTTATCGTTTTCTCATTGGTGTCAAAGTAAGTAAGTGAGTAATAAATATTAAGTAGGTAGGTATGTAGTACCTAAAGTAAAGAATAAAATATGTAGATCCATAGTGTTAATGTATTAAATTACAACTTCCTAGCTAGGTAAACCTACTAAGCTTGTTGGTGCCTATCAGTAAATTGTGATTGATTGCAATTAAATCAAAAGGGCAAAGGGGATCTTCTCCGGGCTACTAGGGCATTCTGAGTGGACTTACATAATAATGATCATTTTAGGTATTATTGCACCAAATTATCAACTCTTAAAAACAGTAAAGTTAAGAGCGTTGTTTTTTCCTTAACTAGACGGAATTATTAATTAGATGGAATTCTCCTAACAGCTCTCCTAATTACAGGTTAAAGTAATGATCATGCAATTAGTCACACTTACGGCTCCTTAAAACATCTGGGGCCTGTTAATGCAAGAGCCCATGTGTGCCCTATAATGTAGGTCATGGTTAGTCCTGCTAACCTAGTTCCGCAGCATCCCGAATCAATAATCTCTCGTCGGAGAAACAAGACTATAAAACTGTCGAAACTGCTAAGCCGGGTCTATCGCAAGCGTGATCTCATGATACTTAGGAACTTACTTTGCGCTGGGCTTCGGCGGCAAATCCAGACTTGGCTGCTCTGTTGTTGGCCATGTTGAACTAAACTATGGTGCTTTGGCTGTAGGAATCACAACACTGGTGGCGCGGGCGGGCTAGCGCGGAATGTAAACAGGCGGTACTAGTGACGTGACGATGCTTGGTCTGCTCGGCTGCTAGGCTCGGGCTCTGCTGTCGCGGCGACGGTTGAGGCGCGAGTGTGTGTGTGTGCTGATGAATGACATCATGCCGGCGCGCCGCCGGTGCCTCGCTGGGAAGGGCGTAGGGTTGTGCCGTTAGTATTTATATCGATATCACATACGCTACATTATTAAATCGAAATAGAATTTGTACTATCGTTTTATTCAAGTGTTCTGTTTTTATAGCGCTCTGCTAAATTTCAAATCAAATTATTATCCAAATGTCAAATTTAATTCCTCGAAAGTCAAGGTATCCCCCTGAATGTCTAATACGCCTCGATGTCTACTACCTATCACTCAACATTTCTAACTGTATTGCCTTTCTTATGGTGCTTTACGATTGTATTTAAAAGATGGGTAGGTAGGTCTAGATAGGTACCTACTTAATAAAATTATTAATAGCCATACACAGCTCAGCCATGTATGTATTAATTAAAGTAGGTAAATTTAAAAATATTTGTTTGCAATAGTAACGTACAACTTTCTCTTCAACCGTACCAATGTACCTAACGATTTCTGAAATGAAACAGCGCCATCTATGAGACTTTTGAAAAACTAGAAAAGGTCCCAGTTTGCCATTAAAACAAAGTCGATATCGATAGAATGTTACAGACATCGCTAAACTCTCAAACGTAAAACGAAAACCAAGTATGGAATATAAAGTGCGGAAGAGAGAGCACAACAGCTGCCTCTCTTTCTACCCTTAGGAAGTCGGATGGCGGCAGGCAATACAAGGGTTTGACCGCGCCGATCACCTTCGTTCGTGCAATGCTTCCAAGAACTGATTTCTTCACAACTGTTGAATGAATTCCCAAGATGAATTCGTACCAAAATAAAGTCAAATAAATTAAGATCAAATTAGATTGAGTAGATGGCTATTAAAACCATCATTAAAAAAAAAACTGAATAGGGTAAAGTAAGCATTTAGAACTTGTCAGTAGTAACTTGTTTGTTGAATGATGATAGATAATTCATGAGTGATGATGACAAATCAAGAGACTTGACGGAAAATAAGACTAGCTACCTATTAAAATCTAAACCACCTTAAGCCCAAATTTTACTACAAAAAAATGAGGGAAAGAAAGAGTAATTCAATGGAATGGAAAGCCACAGTCAGTGAGTCAGTGGTGAAGTGAAGGCTTGTACATTCTATTCTACCTGCTTCTACCATCCATCCTCTACAAAATATTACAACGCCATCCTTGGAAATTATTTTGTAACTGATGAGTGACAAGAAACCTGAACAAGACAGGACCCCGCTTCTCTAATGTAATGTTCATAAAAGTTTTCATGTTCCTAGATAGATGGCGTTCGTAACAACTTTCTTTATATTAGTTTTTTTTTTGTAATCGGTTTTCACTGTAATATTACAGGTGTTAATGGCTTCATTTATTGCCCAATATGATTCTCTTAGTTTCCCCACCCTGGCAGAGTTATTGTGCATTATAAGTACATTGAACAGTTTCGTATCTGGAGCAGCCCAAACTTTGTATGCTTTGAAAATAATTTTAATTTAATATTGGTGACTTTAATACAATGATGTCATATATTTTTAGAATCAGCTCAAAACGCCCTTTCATTTGATACCACACACGATACGAATCAGAACAAAAAAACCGATACATAAAAAAAATTTACCTTACCTACTTATGCACAACTCCGCCAGGGTGGGGAAACTATAAGAGAGTCATATTGGGCAATAAATTAAGCCATTAAAACAATAACATCTCTTGTAGCAATTTTCCAGGATCGAGCGGTTCCGACACATCCCCTTCCTGATAAAATTAGTTTAAAAGGCGGTTTACATTTTTCAAGTGCATTAGGACAATTCATAGTTCCTACTTGTATTCAAGTATTATGTTGGCTTTCAAGTTGACGTTTACACGGTTCAACTTACCAAAATATGTACCTTATGCACTATACTTACAACTTGAACAACCTAAACCACCCCTCATATCCGACCTTAGAGCAACACGGCCTTTCGGAAGGCCAACCGACTTTGAAAATATACAGGGTGTACTTGTAAGTATCCGACCGACTTGCCCGTGCCCTCAGATGAACCTCTTTGATTAAACTTTATTGCAAAATTTATTGTGTTACCAACTTTTAGCTTGTAGAATGTATTAAAAATTGACGTTTGACGTCTAATATTTGCCTTTTTCGTCTTTTTACACTATATCACGCAATGGGATTTTTTTGAGAATTTTCGCATATCGCTGAAAGACTCCACCGAAATTCAAAATTAACAAGCGAAAGCAGAAATACCAACTGCTCATAGAAATGCATAGTTAAATTCTAGTGGTATAACGAAAGGTATCAAGGTGGCGGCCAGAAACCGAGCTAAGAGGAGGCGTGGTCGTGCAATGGAGGGAGGATGCCGCCATAGGCGGGGAACCTCATACATCGCAACCAATACCTATCAGCCCCCTCAGGAGTCTTCCAAGTTAATGTTGTCAATCAGATTCTACAAGTCCTTTTGCAATTTTCTCTTCAACGCCTTTCTATTTATCGGATTTATTGTCATCGTATTTGCTGTGCTTCAATACTATTGCAAGACTTGCGAGGCTAAGTGTAACGTGAACAATATTACCAAGAACATCGAAGAAATAGCGGTAAGGCTTTTGATAGTGTTCGCATCGTATACTTTGAACTAACATTTGAACTTTCTTACTTTCTATTTAACCACTTTCTTGCCTTTAAAAAATAACCCATTTGACTCTTTATTTTTTAGCGGAACCTCGCTTCGATAGAGAAGAACTACCACGAGCTGGAAACACAAATATCACAGTTCTCTATAGATCTACCGAAGATTGAAGGACAAATTGAAATGTTAGAAGCACTGGCTACAACAATGGAACAAAGCCAGTGCAGGTTTAATATATGGGAGCCAAGGAGTCATTGGTGTTTGCCAAATGTTGATATAAATCTTGCTCAGGGAAATGCTATGGTCAATAGGGTCAATTCATCATACACAAACCCTAAACCGAACACTTCAATTTCAGATATAACATCTGTTATCGTTTGATTTTGTTATTGAAATCTATGTTGCACCTAAAATATTATACAAATAAAAAAAAAACTACAACATCCATATTACTGTTTTACTTACTTCTACGCAGGAGATTTGAACATCAATTCGATGTATTCCTTTACTATCACATTATGGGTAGCTTCGTAGCTTATCCTATTCCAAATCTTATCTTATTAGCCGTGTTCCATTTCTGGACAAAGGCCGCCTATTGCAAATGTCTATTGAAAAATTAAACTATATTAGAATTATATAAAAAAAATATATTAGAAATCTTGTCAAAAATAAAGAAGTTTCAGTAACACAATATTGAATAATTTAAAATCTTGCGAAATCATAGTAAGGACTTTCTTTAGAGGGACAATAATTAATATCATCGTGGCATTTATGAATATTAACTCGCTTGGGGTTATTTTCTTCGTATTTACGGGTTTCCGTTATGTCAAGGATTTGAACGATTTCATCGGTACCAGTAGCTGTAGACTTAGGAGGATTTCTTGTCGCAGTTCCAGTAGTCTTCATATCTTTATCATTGGGCATTTTTTTTTGTACACGCTCCATATTATTCTGTAACTTCTTATTACGAAAGCCATTATCACCAACGATTTTATCCTTTTTACTGTTTTTGGGTTGTGAGGTTTCTTCAGAAGTAGCGTTTAGTGCTAGTTGGGTAACTTTGTTTTCAGCAGTCTGCGTCTTTTCAGTTTTAATTTTAGGCGTGTCTTTCTCGGTGATACCACTGTCGACCATTGCTTGTGTTTGGACATCTTCTAAAAGCTCCTGAGCTAAATGAGTATGCCGTGTTGTCGGTTTGTCGATTTTGTCATATTCTGTTTGCATGGTATTCATTTTAGTTTTACCCCCCTCAGCCATATCAGCCAAACCTTGCAACTCTTTGTAGAGTTGGTTATACGCAAAGCCTATGTGGTTAATGGTGTCCTGTGAATAAAAAAAGTCTAATGTAGTATTTAATTTCTATTCTATTATTAGCAATGTTTTTTTTTGTGGAGTTAAAACTGAAAGCTGTTTATTCCACCTCAATTTTAACAAGTTAAAAATTTCAAAATATACAGGGTGATAATTAAATTGCGTGCCATAGCTTAGGGGCTCTTTCAGTAACGTAAAATGAGCCCATGAAAAATATAAAAAAAAATCCAAGTCAATAAATAAAAAAGATAAGTGTCAGTATTTATTATTATTCCAAAAGTTGCATCTAGCTCTCCGGCTATAACCGAGCCCGCACGAGTCTCTCTCATTGGCCGATAGCGACTCGCGGCGCGCGGGATTGATTATAGCCGGACGACCAGCCGCAACTCTGGGAATCATTAATAATAATTACCGATTATTGTTTTTTATTTTTTATTTGTTTTTTTTTTATATATTTTTTATGGGCTCCTTTTACGTTACTGAAACACCCCCTAAGCTATGGCACGCAATTAAATTAACACCCTGTATAATAAAATTTATGACAAATGTAAAGATATCTTTTAGTAAAACGAACCTTTAGGGAATGTAAACTGGTCTTCATCTTGGACAATTCTGTTTGGACTACATATCGCTCCCAGAAGTTGAGAGACAAGTGCCCAACGAGGGCAAATAGGCTTACGAAGAGTATAACCTCTACAAAGAGAGTTTGGAAAGACTTTCGTCTAGGCATAGCACTAGAAATTTTAACTAGGTACTACATAAATTTAGATTGTAGCTATCATAGCCGATCCGAAGCTACGTTTTTCTTCGGTGTGATTTCGTGATTTTGATCTTACATTATCTTAAAAGCATAGGTATTTCTAAAATTTCAACCAATTTTGATTTCAACAAATTTTGCAACGAGAAATTTTGATTTCAACAGTCACGATTTAGACAAGACCAACGATGACATAAAAGTGACATTGACTTTTCGATGTTCTCACTCTTGTCTCACCCTAAATTCTGACTAAGTTCTCACATGGTTCTCACCAAATTCTCACAGAACAGAAGAATAGGTAGAATAATCCAAAAGTTTTGAACATTGAACGATCTAAAATCCTGATCCGAACTCCATGCACTTCTCAAGTCTTCTTAACTCAACTACATTAATTATTATTTATTTCTTATGTTCTGATTCTGATTCTTGCACTTCTTTCTTATTTTATCCTGATTATTCTTGATTATTACAAGCATTTCGGTAACTGTGATTTTCATATGATTTAATATCAGTAAATAAAACCAAGTTGTTGGTTATTGATTATTTTTATTATTTTATTTACTTATATTTTGTTATTTATTAGTTTCTAATAGTAGTGTTGCTGAAGGAGTCTTTTAAATGAAACGAGTTTGTGTAAATATAGGACATGAGCGCGATTTCCTGAAAACAAAGGAACACATAATTATTTCAATAATAAATTAATGGTTTGAAATCTATCTATCACGAGAATTGAATATAGGTATAATCGGTAATTCAGTTATCTACCTTACCAGTTACCTTGTGTTATTATTATTACCCTGTATAATTTATTTCAAGATGGACTGGGAGCTATAGAAAAAACACAGAATGTGACAGCTGCTTTTCCTCTCGGGTATGATGTAGCATGATGTGGCAAAGGGATTCATTGGGTACATTCTTGGGTACATTACAGTGGGTTTTAATTTAGGCGATGGACTGAAGACTTTTACTAGGCGTTTTACGTGCTGCCTACCACGTAAGGGATAATGAGACTTTACATTATGTATGTATACCTTGTGTGAAACATTCCGGTGTGGGAAGAAGATCTTGCGGAGGAAACCAATTTTCTTTTCAACTTGAACAGGTTCGGAGTGGGTACTGGGCAGTAGCCTACTGGTGCATATTGCAAAGTCGCGAACATCTGGCACCTTAAAGAAAATAATATAACTCTATTAGTAGCCCAGGAAACTGTAGGTAATGAATGAAAAATGTCGTAGAGCCAGTAAAGAGTTCCATGAGCTTTTATACGAAATATCTCTGCAAAAAAGTACGTTCTACCATAAGTAGATTTTACAATAGTATCGATTCTAGAGTCTGTGCGAAAAGAGAACAGGCATAGAATTTGAGAGCGCGCATTTGTATTTAATTAACCGTCGCTTGCTCGTGTGAGGTTTATACCCAGGTCCTTAACCTAAACCTTCTACATTAAATTTTGGAGGTTTTAGGTCAAAGACCTAGGCATAAACCCTCTATTTGCAGAGATGTTTCAACTCTTCCATGCTGGACTGGGAGCGATAGAAAAACATAGAATGTGCCAGCTGCATCTCCTCCCGGACATGCTGTAAAAACCAGCTAAGGGAATCGAGGGTTTCAATATATTGTAATTTAGGCGATGGGCTGACATTACAGCAATATACAGATCTATCTTAAACAACCCTCAGAACTTGTCACACGTGGCGAAACGACATTTTTTTGGGTTGTTTACGCTCTGCCTACCCCATTAGGGATAAAGGCGTGATCATATGTATGTAACGATTCGTAGGCACACAAAATCACTAATAATTGACTAAAATGGTCACCTGTTTATTCTGAGAGAACAGAAAGGGACGGTAACAATTTTAGTCATGCTCTCCACGAATCGATAGCACTGACAACTTAGATGAAAAATAGAATTAATGTAATGAAATGAGATAATAGTAAAAAAGTAAAGGCGCAGAAGATGTTACAAAACACTAACAGTTTCAGTGGAAATGTCGTGGACATTGCAGTGTAACCCGTACACCTCATCCGCCGCTGTCAGGCAAGCTACTTCTGCGCGGTCTACCGCCTTCTGCACATACAAATTATACTCAATGTACCGCCCGGTGTAAAAGACAGCTTTCCAAAAACTGATAAAGGTTAATCAGTCTATGATACTGCAAATTTCACCGGGTAAACGAAAATATTTTAGGATACGAAACAATTTTAACTTCTCTATACAACATGACTTCGTGAAGCTATTTTTTTTTTTCATTTCTTGAAATAATTTATCTTTGTAAAAGTTGTTCAGTTTCGTTGACTGAACAAGCACTATTATTAGTCTGCAGGAAGCTGTGCCTCACCACCTTTAATCAAAAGTACCTAAGGCCATTGTTAAAACACGCGATGTTGGCGTGCCTCAGTACTTACGACTATGAACAGTAGTTTTTTGGACTATGAGGAATCAGTCAGGGGTATGAACCTCACCTAAACCCCTAAACCTTAAGTTAGTTTATTTAGTTAAGTAAGTTTAGTTTATGGTCAAACGTGAAAGGCTCTAGGTGTTTGGTCAACAAAGAACCGATGCGTTTCGTGTCCTTCGTCACTCATCAGAAAGGCCATAGAGCTTTTCACGTTTGATATTGCATTATCTCGACATGTGGGAAAGACCCCCCTTGCGGGAAGGACCACTTTTCGGAGATCATGCCCAAGGGCTGCTCCTTGAGAGATGGATTCCGTTCTATTCCAACAAGGTAAGCTTAGTTTATATGATGTTTATTAGTAACTTACCGAAATCAAATTCAAAATCTTCTGCATCTCTCTCATCTTCTTGCTGAGATGGTATTTTCGTGTGATCTCCGGTATCACGAAGGTAAGAACGAGCATGACTAAAATCATGCATAACTGGAAGAAAAGAAGCAAGTTTGTAAAAATCAAAGTAAAAAATCGAGCCAACTGGAAAAATTCAATAAAATGTGAAGCTTAGGGGGGAACTGAACACCCGTATTTATCGGGGTCGGCTACCTTAACTAGGAGATTGAACAACGATACTGGTTTTTACACAGAGCGACTGCCATCTGACCTCCGTAGTCCAGAAGGGAAACCAGACCAAATCCTAGATTATAGGTTGAAATATCAATAAATGGCCCTCCCATGATATTAATATTTATTATTTATTTATTATTGCAACCTACTTTTCTCGGGGGAAGTTGTTCAGTTTTATGGGTTATCTTCAAATCATAAAGTTTAGTCATAATTTTTTTTTACTTGCGGTAAATTGAATTGATACACCGCAAGAAGCAGGTTATATTGTTGTTGACAAAGATCTAGTACCTAGTTGATGAATTACTACACTATTACGCATAAATCTTATATTGAGATACGCACAATTCGATAGTTCTTCTCTATTTCGGCACATACTGTCCAAAAGAACTCTGCTGCCAGATCGTAATAGTAGTCGCAATGTGCTTGATTGTGTGATATTCTGATGAACGTAGGCGCTGTAGGCATTCATGATAAATAAGATTAGATACTACCTAATTCGAACTCGGATTTCTCATAGATGTGTCATGGGAAGCCCCTGTCCGTTGCGTTGTAGCTGATGCTGTTGGCTGATGCATTAAGAAAATTACCATGTCATTATAAAAAAAACTATTGAACTTAGTCTTAGAAACTTTACATGGAATGAAACCTGAAAGAATGAAGTCATCTTAGCCTTTTATATAGGTTTTGGTGTGGAACCATTTGTGGGTGAAATGAAGTCAATTGGTCCTGGTCGCCAATATTGAATTAATGATGTAATTTTTTATACTTACGAGCCATTTTTATTGCCCAGCCCACGCCTGCCCGTGATTAACAGCTATATTCCCGTTTTCATTTTTGTTTTCGTTGCAATTCGATGACTAGGTTTTGATTCTTGATTACTTTGTTTACAGGTTTACAGTTGTGTGTGTGTGATGTGGTTTTGACAATCTTCATCTGTGTTGACAATGGTTTTGTACTGAGTTTTTTTTTCAATTCGTCCCATTTTGTGAGTTATGATTCCGCCCATGGTATAAAACGTCAGACTGCCGACAGGCTAAAGCTTTTCGCCATAGCCAGAGTTTTGATCAAAGAGAATATAATTGACATCTTTACTTTTTTCGTTTGCTAAGGTCAAGCCTTCAGATATTTTGTTCCACTTTTATATTAAAAAGAGTTTGCTTTGTCTCTTTATTTAAACAAAAAGTTGTAAAGACCCCTTAATAAAAATACAATAGCTTTGATTTTTAGATTTTGTACATAGGTATCCATGTAGGTTTTCAGGATTTTACGAAAAGATTGTCAATTTCAATGATCAAATCAGACATCATTACTCCTGAGTTTGCACCCATTCACGTTTCGTATGCAACTTCTAGATGCACATGCACAACCACACATGCGAACAGACCAGAGTTGGTATAACTTTGCTCTGTTCTGTATCTGTGGCCGGACAGGATAAAAAATAGTCTCCAAAGTTGGGTTTAATCTTTATTTTTTCATATTTACAAAAAGTTAAATCGGTTTCTCAGTTCTCTGGCCAAGACTAATCGAATCACAATGTACCTATTTGCAAAATTCTTCACAAAATTTAAGTCTAGTAGCTTTTCTCCAGTTGTTCTAGTACCTGTAAATCAAATAAAATAAATTTAATAGGGGGAGTTATTTTCACGACCACTTTCACACTGAGGTTCATTGTGAAACGTCTGTTTTGTCAGTGAGTAGAAATATGAGGACATATCCTATCTATTATTATAAGTTGCCCCACTGCTGGACAAAAACCTCCCCTCTCTCTTTCAAGAGCACCGAAGTCGACCAGGTCATCTCGCCGTCGTTTTCTCGGTCTACCTCTGCGTCGACATTTTGTGGGACAAAATTCTGTTACTAGTTTGGCTCACCTCTCCAGGTGCATTCGGCATACATGGCCAGACCAGCCCAGTCCCATCTGAGCCTTGCTGCTCCACTTCAATGATCTGAGTTTTGGAGCGGAGGGTCGTGTTTCTTCAATATGTACTTTCTACACCCAGAATACTCCGCTCCATTGCTCTTTGACATGCCCCTAGTTTGAACTTCTGCAAACCGGTCAGGGACCACGTTTTTAAAGACCCAAACTCAAAATACATTGAAAATATTCATTGTCTATCCGAACCCTTTCACGGAACATATCCAAGAGCAGTTATCTAGAAGATGAAGTATGAAATTCAATACCTGGTTAATTTACTTCCTGTCTGATTTGCTGTCCAAGGTAACGGCACGCTCTAGTTCCTTGATGTACTGTAGATTCATTTTCTTTGGGACTTCGTCTTTGAGGACCTTGTAGAAATAAAATTTTAAGAGTAAGCATTTTTTTAATATAAATATGATGTTGTTGATTTTATGTGAGAAACCTAGTTAAGTATTGTCATGATATTTTACTACTCATGTTCTAAAAATGGAGCGATATTTAATTTCAATTATTTTATTAGCTCTAAATCTAAAATAATGACCAAAAAATAAACATTAAACGCCTGTTTCATACTCTCAGGTTTCGCTAAAATTGCTACTGTTAATAGCAGAAGTGCCTGACTCAAAAAGTTAAAAAGGTAATGAGAATTCTACTTATTTCTTGTTTTAGCATGAGACTGG